>RJWM01015359.1:0-47655 GCA_004363535.1 Dasyprocta punctata
GCTGAAGTCACTGAGCCAAACTCCCAGCCCTGGTTTTTTGAGGCAGGGTCGCACTGTGTAGCTCAGGTCGGTCTTACACTCGCGTTGTAGCCCAAGCCAGCCTCAAACTCACAAGGCTCCTCCTACCTCAGCCTCCGGAGTGCTGGGATTAAAGGTGTGCACCACCATGCCAGGCTCTCTGCAGTTTAATTTTAAAGGTAGGAGAGTGTGGTTATTCATACAGTGGCATGTCATTTTCTTTACTAAATCCTATAGCAAACTTATCACTCTTCCTCCAGAAAAGCAAAGAATTAGGGAATTAGTTGGAAAATAAGAAAAAAATACTAGTGACCTAAAATTGTTTGGATGCATCTGCGTTGCATTTAAAGAAAGATAGGAAATTAAAGAAGAATAAAAAGGCTGCCTGGAGCTACTTTAACTCACACACCAATGGTATAGCTATCACCTTTCTCTTTCTTTTCAAAAATCAAATGCTGCAGTACCTACTTAAATATGAGTCTTGTCAAATGGATGCTGGATTTCTCTTCACTCTTGAAGGCCATTATACTAGTAAAGTATCATCATTATTATGGAAGAAGTTGAGACCAGCTCTGTGCTCAAGACTGCCAAAATAATCTAGCAACCACTGAATGAATGGTTTACTATTTTATAAACATAGCCTTACTTGTTCTAGCCTAAGTCTTTTGAGGTTGTTCAGGAATAAAACATAAGCCACCTGCAGGATCAACAAAAGCAATCAAAGATCAATAGTTTGCAAGCTTCAATGCAAAGAAAGGTTAGGACAACAGTTATCTGGGGATAGAATACCACCAAGCTCATTACTGAGAATTATTTAGAGAACAAAAGAAAGTAATTTAGTCCATTTAGTGGAAGAACACTCTAATGAGACTTTAATAATGGAAGAAATAAATGTCTCCAGGCATAAGTAGGGTATTCTATCACAGTTGTGGCAATGAATTTTAAACCTACCATTCCTTCATGCTTGCTATCCTGTCTATATCCATTCACATAATAATTAAAAAGCATTTAGTAGATGCTAGGTGCATGCTGGTCATGTGAAAATGAAAGATGTAGAACCTGCTCTGTAAGTATAAAGTTATTGTAAAGAAGTGATAGAGTGTCAAGAGACACTAATAGTAGTGACTAAAATTAGTCATGGTTAAAAGTGATGTAGAGGAACCGGGCGTGGTGGTACACACCTCTAATTCCAGCACTTGGGAGGCTGAGGTAGGAGGAGTGTTGTGAGTTTGAGGCCTGCTTGGGCTACAACGCAAGCGCAAGGCCAGCCTGAGCTACATAGTGCGACCCTGCCTCAAAATAAATAAATAAATAATAAATAAAAAAATAAAAGTGATGTGGATTAAACTAGGTTAATGGCAGCTGAGGTAGGGAAGAAGAGGTTTTATTTAAAGCTAGAAGTAACATCATCCTATCTTCATCCTAAGATAGAAGTCATCCTACTAGTTTAAACCCATATTTGTTTTCCTAAATATAATTATTTAGCTGACAAAGAGATATTATTTATTTAGTGTCTACTGTATACTAGTCATGGAAAAAAAGAATGTGTTTTACTCAGTGTTCATCGAAACTTCATAAAGTGTATATGCTTTGTCACTTTTATCAGTACTTGAAGATGTGATAAATTTTAAAAACAGACTTCTGTGTTTTTTAGCTCCTTCCAACAGACAGAGGTTATTTCCTCATAACCCTTCATCTTACAGCTTGTTTTGTCAAACAGAGCATAAGTGGAGTGACATTAGACACGTTCACAGCCTTAGATTCTGTCTTGTGCACCTTATCCCAATTACTGGAAGCAAATATGAACTGGCAAGACCAAAAACTGAAAAGAGATTGCAAGCATGAAGCTTCCCTGATCTTGTAGGTCCTGTTTTGATTCCTCAGAAATTACTCTGCTCTTTGAATTGGTTTAAAATCTCATATTCTTTGTTTCTGGGTACACATATAACTACCCACCTTAATCATGACAACCTAATTCTTCAGGAAACAGGATAATCATTTGAATCAAAAGGAAATGCTCATATGCATGAATAAATCAAAATTTATTGAGATCTTTTAGGACTTCCTGTTAGTCTTGTGATACAAGACTAACTGCCAGTGAACATCTAATGGTACTGTATTGAAATTTTAAATATAATTCTACAGCCATATATTAATAAACGTGAACCAAAATTATGACATAAATCCATTCATGGTGTAATACAAAAGAACTAGAAAGAGAATTTTTAAAATATATTTTACCTTTTTGACAGTTAAAAAAAACTAAAGTTCAGAAATATTATTGCCAGCTATAGGTCATAAAATTCAGTGGAGATATGGAATTAAATACAGATTTTCTAAAATTTTGACCAGAACTACTGCAATTTAAAAACAGTGCTGCCCCCAAAGAATGATTGGTTAATTGAAAGAAAAACCCAAAGGAGCATTTTCATTTCCCAAGGAATGTTCAAATCCTACAATATTAAAGTAAAACTAAATAAAAATTTAAACAGCGAAGCACAAAGAAACAAAAAAGAAAAATGAAACAGAATATTTCTTAACAAGCTACATTTTTAACAGTTCTTGAAAAGCAAAAATCAACTATTAGATAGTTCACTAGGGGTAAAATCCAGTCCAGACTGTATTTAAACAATATTAAATATTCGTGAGACCAGTGAAAACACTTTGAAGGCAAGATTTTTTTAAATGAATGCTGTAGAGTCATAATTTGCTCTAAAAAGAAACATGAGGGAAATAAAATGATTGTGATCATTCTTTTTCCCAAAATATTAAACTTCCAGGAATTACAGTATTTGATTTTTTTAAAGCAATAACTGAAATTTATGTAACTACTCTCATTTTACCCACAATTTAATAAGTGCATTTGAACTACCTGAAAATATGTGGATTTGAGTTTTTCTACAACCTTCAGAAGGCGCATACAGTTACCTAGCTCACTTATTTGTCACAATGAGAGGCTATGTTATTTTACAACTAAGGAATTAAGACATTTCACGGACTTTTTGAAGATTACATAGGAGACCTGGCATAAACACAAAAACACAAAAAGCAGGTGACTTGGTGGAAATATTGTAGGAGGCATCTCTAGCTACTGCCTTTCTCAGAAGTTCCCTTAAAATAAGCCCAATGAAGGTCAGGGCAACTGTACGATTTACAACTTTCCCACCAACACAACTGAAGGAACAGAAGTATATGTTTTAAAACAAGACTCTTATCCTGTGCCTTGTAAATGTGTTTTCAGATTCAGGAACTGAGCTTGTTGGCATTGTTGGTTCTTGGAGTGATAGGGTATTGTTCAATCGGTGTGAGAACCGGGGTCACAGAAAGCTAGACTCACATTGAGTCATCCAGAAACTTAAAGACAGACCTAATCTGAAGGAAAAGAGCATGAAGTTGATGACACAGAGTACAGTCTTAGAGATTGTGATAGGATGAGCGAGAACAAGAGTGTTAAAAATAGGGCAAAGGGACAGGAAAAAGGCTGCTTGTGAGTCTTCCAATACCTACACTTCTTTTATGAAACCAGGTGTATTTTCAGTAACTGGGTTTCTTTAGATTTTTCTAGTACAGACATAATATCTGTTAATGATTACACAGGGTTAAAAAATTAGGCATTTATTTTTGAATGAGTGAGAGACATATTTGGAAGCATAATGGATACAATATAGTGCATTTTATCTAATAAAAGCTAAGTGGGAATAGAGAAGGCTGCTAGTAGCTAACTCCAACTTTGTCACATTTACCTACAAAGTCACAAACAGAAGGAATACTACAGGTCTTACCCAGGAGGGCCTGTCCCAGTTAAAAAAAAAATTACAGCATAGAAGCAAATAGAATACCAATAAAAATAAAAATTAGTCATAAGAAGACAAAAAAAACATAAAAAAATTCATTCGGAAAAAAATTTATAAATGCATCTCTCTGTACCTAGGCAAATTTCAAAATGGGTGGAAAATTAGGAGAGAGATCCACACACATTCAGTGTACTCCTCCAAATCTTCAAATAAGTCACACCTGCTTTTCAGTGATGCAAGGTTTCATCACACACATATTTAAATTAGTGCGAGTGTAATTTAGACACTGGGACTTTTGAAAGTTCCCCAGCTTCATAAGATGCTCCTTTATAAGAAAGTTTTGCCACAAAAAAGAATAATCACTGTCAACTTTTCAAACCAGCACTCTTACCTATTGAACTTGATTATCTAATTTATGGTCATATCATGTTCTAATTGTCCCATTCTTGTTAAGTATATTACATTTATTTTAGGACAATCCAGCTTCTACTCTTAAATTACCTCAACCATATTACCAATAAATTCTTTCTGGACTCTCTATGATCCTTTAATTGGCAAAGTGTATCCCATAAAAAGCTCCACAACTCATGTTCCCCCCAAAATTGATTCCAATTGTAGTCAGGTTTTGCAAGGGAATAGATTTAATACAGGACACAAAATTTATAGGATTATTTTATAATATTTACCAAAAAAGTAAAATGCAGAAGACTGAAAGAGATCTGTGCATGCACTAGAAACTCAAAAATCCATCTGAGGACCTTGATCCCATGGCAATGTCCTGCATGAGCCCAGGTGGAGGCCCAGAGCTCACAACAATGTCTCATGCAAGTCTGTATCAATCATCTGCACTGGGAAGGCCCAAAGATCAGTGGTGGAAGCTAGAACATCTGCGTCAGCTGAATGAAGAATCTGTGCCAGCAGGCTGAGGGATCTGCGCTGGAGCCAGGAAGTGATGCTCAAGTTAAGGACCAGAGATCTCCCGAAGAGAACCACAGCCATCTTCAGTGACAGGAAGGACCTGAGCTCCTGTGACAATGTGTACAACCAAATTTATATCAAGAAAGCCAGCGTGACAAGCTTCTCCAAGAGAATCAACAGCCCACAGTCTTCCCCAGTTCTGCTTTTACACAGTTGGCAAAAATCCTCAGGTGGGCCTTCCACACCCAGAACCATGCTCATTCAGTTCATCTGGGTGTTACAGGTTGACCATGAGTTAATCCACCACACCAATATTTACTAAATTCCTATTATACTTTATATGTTCTAGCCAAAATCATGTCAATCCATATTCATTAAACCTCATCAAAGTTTCTGCAGTTAGTTAAAAAAAATCTTATACCAATGATAAATTAGTAGCTGGGATATACTCCATATTTGAATGACTATAAATCCCCTTCATTATAAACCTTATAGGAAGATATTTTAAAATGTCCAAAGAAGCTGAGTGTACTAGCATAGGACTATAATCCCAGCACTCAGAAGACTGAGACAGGAGTATCTCCATAAGTTTGAAGTCAGCCTAGTCTATACAGTGAATTTAAGGTCAATTTAAACTACCCAGGAAGACCCTATCTCAAAACAAAAACAAAAACAAGCAAACCCAAAGATAATTTCATATTTTACATGAAAAAATTTCAAGTGAAAGCATTTAATGAATTTAAAGATCTCCCCAATTTCTTCATCTAGAATATTTTCATGTCCAGATTCAAAAATACCTGCCATAAACTACAACAGAAAATCAATGACATTTGAAGGACAAAGAAGAAATGGGGGAAAACATTTATGAGAATCTTATTGGGGTGGAGGCAGTCAGCGTGTCTGTCTGTATTTAAATATACACATGGAAACCACAATTGGGAAAAAATTCTCATTGAAGAGTTAATGTTTAAAAATAAGCTTTTTTTTTTTTAAAGGAAACCACCTACTCATTCTTGTCTCGTGGCAACATTTGAGTTACTGCCAAATTTTTTCAAAATCTAGAAATTTAAACTGTTAACAACTCCAGTTACCATATGCTGTCTTACTCCCTCTCTATCTAGCCTCTAAATTTGACGTAATCCCTCCTAATTCCATTTATTTTGGAGCCCTGCACACTCACAGTTTCTCTGTGAAGAAGCATTTCAGTCCTATGCTTCAGTTTATAGTCATTTAATAAGGGTAAGCTCAGAAATTTTTGAAATCTCTGGCATAGGAAAGATGTCCCTAAGGCTACTGTTTAACTAGACAGTCACCTTGTGGCAGTGAGGGTGGAGGGTCAACTTGATTGACTTCAGAAGCTGCCGAGAAGATTAGCACTGTATGACTGGGTGGGTCACGGAGATTTGACCTGGGGGTCTATATCTGGCCCTGGCCCCTTCCTCTCCAGCAGAGGTCTCGACTCTGCTTCCCAACCAAAATGAACTAAGCGGATTTGTTCCACCAGTCTCTTCCACCGTGATGTTTCTCTGAACCCTCCTCTCTGTACAATGTAAACCAAATTCAACCTTTCTTCCTCTAAATTCTGGATGTCCAATAACTGGAAAGCTGAATAATACACACCTTCAGCATACCTCTGAAGTCACACTGCTCTGTTTGTTTCTGCTAGTTGTGACTGCAGAGGCTGACACTAGACCAGTTTTTTTCATATGCTCCCCAATATTGTCTTACTTGGCTTTGGACAGTCCCATATCTTTTGTGTAATTTCTTCTTCTCTTTTTGCTTTCTTTAAACAGCTTTACTGAGAAGCTATATACTATACAACTTATCTATTTCAAGTACACAATTCAAAAATTTTCAAAATATTCACTGAGTTCTACAACTAGCACCACAACCAGTTTTGATACCCTCTAAAAATATGTGTGCATATTAACAGTTAATCCCCTTCTCCTGCATCTACTTTAGCATAATGCAACTGTTAATATACTTTCTGCCCTTTATGCATTTCTTGTTCTGGTCATTTAATACTGAAGGCATCATCTAGGAGGTGTCCTTTGGTGCCACACCTCTCTGACATAGTGCAGGGTTTTCAAGGGTTACTCTTGAAATTATAGATTAACATTTCATATTTTTACTGTCAATTAATACTCAACTGCATGGATCCACCAAATTTTATTTATATACTCATGATTAAATGGACCTTCGGGTTTCCACTTCATGGGCTATTTTGAATATTCATATAGATGTTTTGTGTGGACACATATTTGAATATATACACTGTTGTGGAATTGTGGGTTCTATGATAATATTGTGTTTAAAATTTTAGGAACTGCCAACTGTTTCTCAAAGTGACTGCACCATTCAGCATCCTCATCCCCAGTGTGTGTGTTCCAATTTCTCCACATCCATGACAACTTGTTGCCTGTTTTTTATTATAGCCTTGCTAGTAAGTATAAAATGGCATCTCATTACATTTTTGACTTGCTTCTAACTAATGATGTGGAATATCCTTTCAGGCACTTATTGGTCATATGTACAAGATATGATCAAACAATACAGTGAATGCTCAAATTAAACAATATTTATTACAGTAAAAGATGCACTGCCATTAACCCTCATCAAAACATTCCCTCTCCCTTTGAACACACTTAATGCATTCTTTTTGCCACTTTCAAAAGCAGTTCTGGAATTCTTTTGTGTCTCTAGTTGTGCTGTCATGATGGCTTCAATGTCATGAATTGATTTAAATGTTTATTTTTCATGATTATTTTGACTTAGCAAAAGAAACACAAGGTGCACTGTGCCAGATTCAGTGATTAAGGTGAATAAAGCCACACTGTAATATTTTTATGAGCCTGCCTTTTCATTGGATGGCACTCAACAGCAGCGCTGTATTTTTTATCATGTTTTGTATAGCACTCATAAAAAAGGAATTCTATAATTGCTTTAGAAAGTGGCAAAAATAATTGGGGTAAGTGTCATCAAAAGAAGGGGAATATTTTGAGGGGATTAATGGCATTGTATCTTTTGCTATAATATATTTTTAATTTAAACACACACCATATATTTTGATCGCCCTTTGTATATCCTTAGAGAAAAATATTCTCTTTGCTTATTTTTAATTGGGCTATCAGCTCTTTATTACGGAATGTAAGACTTCTTTAAATATCTGGACACAAGTTCTTTACCAAATATGTGATTTACTAATATGTTTCCCCATTCTGTTTTTTTTATGATAGTATCATTTATACCATAAAGTCTGTATATAATCAAGTCTAAGGTTTTATTATTTTTTCTTTTGATATTTTTGGAGTATTACCTAAGAAGTGGTTGTCTGTCTCTCAGTCACTAAATTTTACTGTTTTGTTTTCTTCCAATAATTTTATAGATTTAATCTTTACATTTAGTTTTGTGATACATTTTGAGTTCTAGAGAGCTTTTTCTTCTTTGACTTTTGTTTGCTTATTTTTATTTGTTTGATTTTTGTTTTGCATATGATTTGAGGTAAAGTTCAAACTTCATTCATTTGTATATCCTTGTTCAATATCCTCAGCAGTATTTATTGAAATGACTATTTTTCACCATTTAATTTTCTTGGTACGCTCTTTCAAAAATAAATTGACCATATGTTTGTAATTATGCCTTTGCCACACTGTCTTGATTGCTGTAGTTGCAGTAAGGGTTGAAATCAAGACTGTTGGGCTATTCTGGGTTGCTTACAGTCGCTTATGAATTTTAATTTTAACTTCCCAAGTTCCTCCAAAAGGCCGCCAGAGTTTTAATAGGGACTACACTGAATCTTTACAGTAATTTGGGAATTATTGTCATGTGAACACTAGTCTATTTTTCAACCCACACACCTAAGGTATCTTTTTTAAATATAAATCTTTTGAAATATCTTTCCAGAATTAAAAAAAAATTCAGAGTAGAAGTCTTACATTTTATTTGCTAAATTTTTACTTTAACATTTTAGTCATTTTAATGCTATCATACTATGTAAGCAAAAATTTTTATTAATTAAAATGACATAATTTTGCAGAGGATTTAGCTCATTGGACCAAGTGCCTACCTGGTAAGTTAGATCCCTGGTGTATGTATGTATGTATATATATATATATATATATATATATATATATATATGCCCCATTTATAGCCCTGGTGTGTGTGTGTGTGTGCATATATATATATATATATATATAATTTTTATTGCTTATCCGTGGAAATAATTGATCTTTGTAATTGATTTTGTATGATGCAGACTTGAAGAACGTATTAGTTTTTGTTTTTGTTTTTTTTGTGGCACCGGGGATCGAACTCACAACCTTGTGCCTACCAGGCAGGCACTTAGCCACTGAGCCGAACTCCCAGCCCTAGTTTATTGAGACAGGGTCTCACTATGTCGCTCAGGCAGGCTTTGTGCTCATATTGTAGCCCAAGCCGGCCTCCAACTCACAATGCTCCTCCTACCTCAGCCTCCTGAGTGCTGGGATTAAAGGCATATGCCACCATGACCGGCTTGAAGAATGTATTAGTTATAACAGTTTTGGGGGGGGTTTTTTTGGTACCCGGGATTGAACTCACAACCTCGCGTCTGCCAGGCAGGCACTTACACCACTGAGCTAAATCCCTAGCCCTATTTTTTTGAGACAGGATCCCACCATGCAGTTCAGGCTGGTCTTGAACTCACTTTGTAGCCAAGGCTGGTCTTGAACTCATAATGATCCTCCTAACCCAGCCTGCTGAGTGCTGGGATTAAAGGCATGCGCTACCACGTCCAACTCTATAACAAGTTTTGAAGAGAATTTTTTTTTTACTTTTGTGGCACCAGGGATTAAAGGATTGAACTCTTCTTTTTTTTTTTTTGCGGCACTGGGGATCGAACTCACAACCTCACGCCTGCCACACATGCGCTTAAGCCACTGAGCCAAACTCCGGGTCCTGGTTTTTTTGAGGCAGGGTCGCACTATGTAGCTCTGGCCAGCCTTGTGCTCACGTTGTAGCCCAGCAGGCCTCAAACTCACAACGCTCCACCTACCTCAGCCTCCCGAGTGCTGGGATTAAAGGGAACATAGAATTTTCTATATGTAGCATTATGTAATCTGAAAATATAGTTTTAAATTTATTTTAATTTTAATTCATTCCCTTCTTATTTAGATAACTTTTATTCCTTTATCTTGCCTAATCCAGTGGGCTGGAACCTATTGTACAATGTTAAGTCCAAGCAGTGAAGTAGGACATTTTTGTCTACCTCCTGATCTCAGATTGAAACTGTTCATTCTTTTATCATTAAATTTAAATATTTTCTTGGATGCCCTTTGTCAAGTTGAAGATTCTCTATTTTATTCCTACTTTGTTGAGTGTTCTATGGTGGTAGGTAAATTTTCAAAATTTCTGAAGTAATATATGGTTTTTGTCTTTTATTCCACCAATATGGTATGTTTCAATAATGAATTTTTGGAAGTTAAGACAAATTTGCATCCCTAGAATAAATCATATTAGGCCATGTTGTATAATAATGCTTTTATTAATATGTTATTGGTTTTGGTGCACTAACATTTAGTTGAGTGATTTTGCTTATGTATTCATAAGGCATACAAGGCTATAGTTTTCTTGTAATTTTTCTTTAGTTTTAGAATCAGGATAATACTGGCCTAGTACAATAAGGTGAAAAATGGTTCTAATTCATCTATTTTGAAAGAATTTTAAAAGAATTTGTAGAAATTTGCCCATAGCTATTCAATAAATTTCACCAGATAAGCCATTATGATTTTCTTTTGGGATGTTTTAATATGATTAATTCAATTATTTACTTACAATACACCAATTCAGAGTTCTCATCATTCTTGAGTTGGATTTAGCAGTTTATGTCTTTCTAGGAATTTTATCTAACTTATTTAGCATGTTAGTATACTGCTGTCTATAATAATATTCTCTTTAGCATTTTATTTTTTTAAAGTCAACAGTGATGCCCTGTTCTTTATTCCTGATTTCAACAACCAGTTTTCACCTATTTTAACAATTAGTCTAACTAAAAGTTTGTTAGTATTACTGTTATTTTCAAAAAACACAACAGTTACTCTGACTTTCCCTTGTTACTATTGTATGGTATGTCTTCCTCCATCCTGATTTTCACAAACTATTTGTGCCTTTAAATGCAAAGTATGCCTCTTGCAGACAACATATAGTTGGATCATGTTTCTTAAACCCAATCTGACAAACTTTACCTATGGTCATATCATGTAAATGATTTATATTTATTATTGTTATCAATATTGTTAGGGTTAAATCTTCAATTTTGCCCTTTGTTTTTTGTGCCTCATGTTTTAAATGTTCCTTTATTGACTTATATTAACAGATTATATTTAATGAAACACTTTTATGTTTTTTAATTTTTAAATTATATTTTGAGTTATTAACAATAGTTCCTTTAGGACTTGCAATATATATCTACCTATATTAAAAATTATTATTCTATTATTTCAAGTTCATACTGATTTAAATTCTATGAAATACAGAAATTTTACTGTAATCAAGCTACATGTCCTCATATTCTTAGGTTATTTTCTACCATACATATTATATCAATATACTTTACAAAGTGAGTAATACATTGTTATAAGTAATATGTTATACACTCTTCCATTTTTAAAAACCAAAGCATAAAAAATGCATGTTTAAAATGATTACATGAACATTGTTAATTATTCTTTCTGGCTCTATGTATTTTTTTAAAGTGAATTTGAGATATCATCTGGTGTCATTTTCTTACTTCGATATACCTATATCCCCACCTACTTCCTTTGTATTCCTATTTTCAAATGTATCACATTTCTGTGTTATATACAAATTGTTTTATTATACAAATACTTTGTGAATCATCCAAGGAAGGAAAGAAGAACTACTACAATTATGCTAATTTTAAAAATAACTACATAATTACATTTACAGATATTCTTTATGTCTTGTGCATTTGAATTGTTGTCGTGTTATTTTCGATATGAAGAATTTTTAATATTTATTTTAAAGCTAGTGTATTAGCCAACATTTCTTTTTTTAGCTTTTGTTTATTTGGGAATGTTTCACTTCAGTCTTATTTTTGGAACCTAGTTTTGCTAGATATAAAAGTTTTTGACAGTTTTTGCTGTTAGCACTTGGACTATGTCATCCCACAACCTTCTGGACTTTATTATTTCTGAAGAGCAGTCAGTTTGATGTAATGATTTCTTTTTCTCTTGCTCTTTTTGAGTTTTTTTTTTTATCTTTATCTTTCTGCATTTTTACTTTGATGTGGCTGGGTGCTTTGCTATTTGTGCTTTTTCTCTTTGGGTTGTATTAGATTTTTAGTTATGGTTATGAATGTAGTTATGGTTTGGTCTTAACTGGCCTCCGAAACTCTATATGTCAAAGATTTGGTTGCCAAACTATGGTGTTTTTAGGAGGTAACAGACTCTCTAAGACACTGATGGTAAACCTTTTAGACCTTTCAATGTTACAGACAGTTCACTGCAGCATGTGTGCCATAGGTTTGCCACCACCGCTCTAAGACATAGAACCTAATGGAAGGAAGTTATTGTGGGAATACTCTTGAAGGGAATTCTAGGCCCCCTGGTCTCTCTCTCTCTCTCTCTCTCTCTCTCTCTCTCTCTCTCTCTCTTTCTCTCTCTCTCTCCCCCACCCTCGTCTCTCTCTGTCCTTCCTGGCTGTTACCAAGTTAGTAGTTTTACTCTACCATACTGTTTCATCTTGTCATAGGCCTAAAGGAAATAGAGCTAACTAATCATGGATTGACTCCTCTGCAACTGTAAGCCAGAATACAACTTTCTTGCTTGATAAGTTGTTAAAATTAGAAATTTTATCACAAGGATAGAAAACTGACTAAAAAAGTGTCTTTTTCATCAAAGTTGGGAAATTTTTAACCACTACTTCTTTTACTATTCTGTCCCTTGTTCTTTTTATTCTTTTGTAATTCCATTAAATGTATGTTTGGTTGTTTGAAGTTGTCCTTTAAAGCTCTGTCAATTTTTGTTTATTCTTCATTCAGTTTCAGATAACATACTGTTATTTGTTCCATCATTGCTTTCACTGATTTTTTTCTTCTACAAGATCAAATCTACCATAAAGTCAGTATAATGAATTTTTTCAGCTGTTTTACTTTTCAACAGTAGAATTTTAATTTGCTTATTTTACTAATTTATATATCCTTATGAGTATTTTATGTGTGATAATATCACCAATTTCTTCTTTTATTTATTCAATTATAGTTTCATTTAGCTGTTTGGAAATATTTTGAATAACTGCTTTGCATTCTTTGTCTTCTAAGTTCACCACCTGGGCCTCTTCAAAGACAGATTGTATTGCCAACACCGTTTTCTTCTGCATGAATCACAAATTCTTGTTTCTTGATATGCTCTATTATTTTAGTTAAAAACTGAACATCTTAGATAATATAGTGCACCAATTCTGGATACTGATTATTCCTAGAAGAGTTGTTTTCACTTGTTTTTTGGTTTATTAATTTATTCAATTACTCAACTATGGAGTTTTTTCTTTTAGGGTAAGCCTTGAGTGTCACTGCTGAACCCTCTTTTCCTTATTTTTCTTGACATATAACTGTCTGTGGTCAAGCAAAGGATATGTGTGTGTGTGTGTGTGTGTGTGTATACCCTTAGTTCAATTCTTATGCTTTACCATTGAATATGTTTGTGTATTTGTGCTTTTGAGATTGCTACAATTATTCAGGAATTTCATATTTTCCCCTATGTTCAGGCAGGAGCAGTAGCTTACAGGTTCTCTCGAAACACTCCCAAGAGAGACAGGCTTATGCAGGCTCTTTGGGACTACCAGGGATACCTGTGATACTATTTAAAAATTTTGTTTCTGAGGAGTCATTTAAAGTCACACTATCTTATTATTCCATCACTGCTCAGTTACAGGTTGTGTTTAAGCCCATTTGGTAGGGAATACAAACATGTTGATCTGTGTGAGGACTGGGAGGTGTTTTCAAATCTATCCACCGCTTTGTCTGACTGCTTCTCAGAGTGCTCAGTCTAGTACCTGGGCATAGGCTTTACCATCCGGGACATGTCTCTGATCATAAAATTCTTACTTTCTTGTCTTTTCCTAGCATTCTATTAAGATTTTGGGTTGCCATTTGGTCTGTATCAGAGCTACCAATATTGAATTCTTATTGCTTGCAATAATATCATTTTGTCTTTTTCTATAACAACTACAAAAGATAAATTATTCTTTTTCATACTCAGAGAATCTTTCATTTGCTTCCAATAATATTTTCCTCCTTTTGAATAAAACGGTGTATCAAAAAACAGTTATCTAAAACTATATCCAGAATGTGGTAATTGGAATTCTAGAAACAGCTGGGGTTTAGCTCAGTGGCTTAAGCACCTGCCTGGCAGGCCCGAAGTTGTGAGCTTGATTCCAGGTACCAAAAAAAATAAAAAATAAAAAGATTGTTTAGAATTCCAGAAATAATTTTTAGAGGAATGGCTGAAGGTGACTGGTGACTTAAAGGCACCCTACCTACCACCGCTTTTCTCTTCCTTGCATGAACCGGTGTTACTCACTTTTATTCTCTGGCATGATGTAGACATCAACTCTTTTTGTTGACAGAGCCCAATACTCACCCGGTAAATTTGACTGAGAAAAATAATTTGAGCAGATGGAAAACATTTTCTGGTCTTGATGTTTAAAAGCCTACTTAAGAAAAATTCCTTGAAATAGACAAAATGTTAAGCTGCCTTATCTCCTCCAGACTTCCAACCTCTGTTGTATATATTAACTGTAAGTTATTTATACACTAATGATTACACTGCTGTGAAGAAATTTTGCAGACATAATTAAAATTCTTAATCAATTGGCCTAAATTAAGAAAACACTACAAAATAGATTTGACCTATTTAGATGGCTCCTTTAGAATAAAAATGTAGCAGAAAAATTTCCTTTTACTTTGAGGTTGAATGATAGTCCCATGTTACCTGTACCACATTGTCTTTACCCATTCATCCACCAAAGTGTATTTAGGTTGTTTCTATATCTTGGCTATTGTGACTAATGTTGCACCAAATAGGAGAGAAAATATTTCCTTGGGATACTGACTTCAGAACTTTTGGATATATTCCCAGAAGTAGTTTACTGGATCATATGATGAATCTACTTTTAATATTTTAAGGAAAATTCATATTGTTTTCCACAGTGGCTAAACCATTTTATCATTCCCAATATTGCATAAGTGTTCCAGTGTTGCTACATATGCACCAGAACTTGTTATGTTTTTAATCTTTTGCTAATAGATATCCTGCTGATGTGAGTGATATTTTATTGTAATTTTCATGTGCATTGACCTAGTAATTTGTGAGTGTGTGTGTGTGTGTGTATATATATATATATATATATATATATATATATATATATATATTATATGGGGTTTTTTTGGTACCAGGGATCAAACTCACAACCTCCCACTTACTAGACAGGTGCTGTGCCACTGAGCCAAATGCCCAGCTCCAATGTGAGCATTTTTTTCATATAATTAATAGCCATTTATATGCATTCTTTGAGGGAATATCTATTCGAATCCTTTGTTCTCTTTTACATTGGATTGTTTGTTGTTTTTGTTATTTTGCTTATTTTGTATATTGGTGGTGTTGTTTTTCATAATTACAGGGGTTTCTTTTATATATTGCATATTAGCCATTTATTAGATACATGTTTTCCAAGTTTTCTACAGGTTTTCTTTCCAGTGTTGTTTCTTTTGTCATGTTTTTTAGTTTGATTTTTTTTCACTTGATTATTTTTACTTTCACTATTTGTGCAGTTTGTGTCATGTTCAGGAAATCAATGCCAAAACCAGTGAAGTAAAATTTTTCCCTATATTTTCTTCTAAGGTTTTTATATTTTCAAGTTTTACACTTAAATGCCACCCCCCCCACACACACACACACACACAAAGTTTCATGAGCTCATAGGTGGAGCTTTTTGAAGGTGGCTGAATCTAGGATGTCTGATATTGAGATTAAAGATGTGTGTGTTAACTAAAGTGTTTTATCATAGTTCCGGGAATGGATTATGGAGGGCTCACCCTGGGAGTGCGTGCCATCAACCAATAGGTTTGTGGCCTGAATGGAATATAAAGGGACAGGAAAAAAAAGAAAAGCATCTCAGTGCTTGCTGCTTCCTGCCTGCCCTACTATGGACTGCTTTTCCTGTGAAATGACCCTGTACCATCCCACTCTGCCTTGGAAGCAGCTGTCACTGGACTTAAACCTCTACAATCTGTGATCTGAAGTAAACCTTTCCTCTTTTAACTTGTGGGTGTTGGGCATTTTGTCTCGGCAACAAGAAAAGTAACTAACATACTACTTTTAGTTGATACTTGAGCATAATGTAAAATCAAAATTCAGTTTCATTATTTTGTATGTGAATATCCAGGATTTCCAACATCTCTGAGGTAACCATAGAAGGACACATGCTTCATGGTTCCACTTAGGTGAGATGTCTTAAATAGTCAAACTCAGAAAGAAAGAAGAGAAAGTTGTTTCCAGGGGCTAGAGAAGGGAGTCAATGGATATATATATGCATGCAACTACCCACTGGGGTTCTAGAGATTTTCTGTTCAACATCAAGGACATAACAATACTACATTGTGTATTTAAGCTTCATTATGTTTATAGAGCTCATGTCAAATATTGGCCACAATTTATTTAATAATATATAAAGACATACACAGACAAACAAATGAAATCAAAAAAGGAGAGGTATAAGAAAGATTTTATGTTGACCTAGAAGAAAATGGAAGCATCTATGAGTTCTAATCCTACAAGTCTATGCATTTTGCCAGGTGATTAAATGAATTTGAAAGAGGTCTTCAAACCCAAACATGCAGTCTTGGCTAACACTCTTGATTACAGTCATGTAGACCTGAGCAGAAAATACTGCACTCTGTGCCCAGACTATAGAGCTATGGAATTTAAGAGACAGTAAATTTACATTGTTTTTACCTGCTGAGGTTGTGGAAATGTGTGACATGGCCAGTAGACAACTATTACATTGTCTTTTTCTGTGTAAGTGAATTCTTGCTTCTGCTTTGCCAAATTGCTAAGAGCAGTACTACCCGTGTGCATTTCTCAGTTGCTGCTTTAGTCCTACACATATAAAAATAGCTATTTGCTTGTGTAAAAATCACTCACTCAAATAAAAATTGTTCTAGGCCTTCATAAAGTGTGGTAAACTGAATAGTTCATAATTCCATGTAGTCAGTCTTATAAAAAGCCATATTCAAAACTATCCCCTTTGGGTGCTCAAAATAGACAAGTGGGAGTGCATGAAACTAGAAAGCTTCAGTGCAGAAAAAAAAAAACAATCAGCAGAGTGAAAAGACAGCATACAGAATGGGAGAAAAATTTCTGTAAACCACACATCTGACAAGAGTTTATGTTCAATATTTATAAAGAATTTAAACACCTCAATGTCCAGAAGCAAATAAACCCTAATTTTAAAATAGAAAGAAAATATACCTCTAAAGGCATAGAAATGGCCAACAGGCACATAAAAAATGTTTAACATTGCTAATATCAGGAAAATGCAAATCCCACTTCTTTTAGAATAGCTATTATTAAAAAGACAAAAAAATAGCAAGTCTTGGTGAGCATGCAGAGAAAAGGCAATTCTTGTACACTATTGGTGAGAATATAAATTAGTATAGCCATTATGGAAACCAATATGTAGGATCCTTAAAATTAGAAAAAAGGAAACATTCCCATGTTTCTCAGCAATTCCACTTTTGGCTATATTTCCAAAGGAAACAAAATCGGTGTATCAAAGAGATATCTCCAGTCCTGTCTCATTTTAGAATTGTTCACAACAGACAAGAAATGGAATCAAACTAAGAGTCCATTAGTGAATAAATGGATAAAGCAAATGTAGTATATTTGTATGAGTGAAATTGGATAGCATTATGCTAAATAGAATAGCCAAGCACAGAAAGAAAAACACTGCATGATCTCACTTATATGTAGAATCTAAAAACCTTGAACTCATAAAAGCAAGTAGAGTAATGGATGTCAAGGACTAGGATCTGAAGAGAACAGGGAAATGCTGGTCAAAGGGTCCAGTCTGATATGATAATAAATTACTGACATCTATTGGAAATCAAGGTGACTACTGTTGATGATAATAATGCTATATATAAATTCTTCTGAAACAATGGGTCTTAAATATTCTCACTGCAAAATATATGCAAGGTGGTGGATATGTTAATTAGTTTAATTTAATAATTCTATAATGAATATATATGTCAAAATATCACACTGCAGAACATACATATAAATCTTATGAATCATAGAAGTAATAGCTCTTTTCTTCAGTAAAGTAATTCTGCTTCAATAATGGAAATTTAGCATTCCAAAAAACAGTAATGAATTCATAGACTTATAAAGGCAAAAAGATGATTTATATATCTCTTCCCTTTTTGTATATGGAAACAAGATTTGTCCAACTTGTAGCTTTTATCTACTCCAACATTTATCCTAAGGTATTTTAACTGGCATATAAATGAGGAGACTAAATGAGGATAATTATCATAAAACAAGGAAGAATTTAAATACTACTAAAGACTGTGTAAACATGACTCCACTGCCAGAACTGGCAAGACATTTATTATTTTAAGAGTAAATTGGGGCACAGAGTTTAAAACTTCTGCTTTTCAAAGTAAGTGTAAAAAATAAAATTCAAGTTATAGATTAAATTAAAAGTTTAATTTATGATAAAGATAAATATGATACATGACAAAGAGCTATATGATACACAAAGAAAATTCAAAAATCAAAAATAAGTAGACAAAAAACAAGCTCCAAAACTGAGCAAATACTTATACACATACTTTATATAACTACACAGTCATCTAATACACAAGCACAAAAATTCTCAGTGTCACTAATCACTAAAGAAACAGAAATGAATCATAATGATATACCAATGTATTTATCAAAATAACTAAAACTAATATTAATGAGCATAATTTTGATGAAGTGAAAGGGTTGGAACTCTGCAAGCAGAAATATAAATCATATGACTAATTTGAACAACAGTTTAGCAATTTCTTAAAAAGTTACACATGCTCTTAGCATATGATCCACCCATTCTACAACAAGGCAATTACATAAAATAAATAATGCCAATGTCTATACAAGGACAGTACATAAGTTATCTTGGGAGCTTTATTTTGCAGTTGCCAAATACTTGACACAAGTCAATGTTCACCAACAAGGAAACAGAATAACAAATTGTGGTAGAGTCATAAAATGAAACATTACTCAGCAATAAAAAATAATGAATTTCCGAAGCCGGGTGTGGTGGCGCACGCCTTTAATCCCAGCACTCAGGAGGCTGAGGTAGGCGGAGCATTGTGAGTTCGAGGCCAGCTTGGGCTACAACGCGAGTGCAAGGCCGGCCTGAGCTACATAGTGCGACCCTGCCTCAAAAAAACCAGGGCCGGGAGTTTGGCTCAGTGCCTTAAGCACCTGCTCTGGCAGGCGCGAGGTTGTGAGTTCAATCCCCGGTGCCACAAAAAAAAAAAAAAAAAAAAAGAATTTCCAACAATACGTGCAAAGAATTATACATTATGCACAAGTGGGATTTTTCCTGGGTTGGAAAGAATGCTTCAGGATCCCAAAATCAATGAACATAACCTATTATATCAACAGTCTAAAGAAGAGAAATCACATGGTCATACCAAGGAAGGTACAAGGAGCATTTGACCAAATACAAAACCAATTCATGATAAAGGACTCTGTAAATTGGAATAAAGAGGAATCTCCTCATTCTGAAGAAGAATATCTACATATGCCCTACAGTTAACATCATGTTTACTCATGAAAAATGTAAGCATTTCCTCTAAAATAAAGAAGACAGGGTTATTTCCTCTCACCTGTTCTTTCAGCATCATAGTGCAAGTCCTAGTTAATGCAACGAGAGAAGAATAGGTACTCTGATTGAGAATAAAGAAATACAGTCATCTTTGTTCAGAGATGACATGATCATTGCTCTTTGATTTGAGTGCGTCCCCCAATAGTTCATGTGTTAGCAACTTAATTCTTCAGGGATATGGAGTTAAGAAATGGAATTAATAAGAGGTTTGACTCCTAAGGACAAAGACGTCCTGAATAGATTATTGCGGTCTTGCAGGAGTGAGTCAGTTCTTGCTCATGTGGGACTGAACTCATTCACATGCACGTAGGTAGGTGTAAAGCATTGTTTTCCTTCACGTTTTCTCTCTTTCACATATGCCTACTTACTCTCCCACTTTGTGTCATGCACTGAAATAACAGAAGTCCCTCATCAAATGTAGTCACCAACCTTGAAATTCCCAGCCTGCAGAATCTTGGGACACAATAAATGATTTTCCTCTACAAATTATCAAGTCTCAAATATTTTATATAGTCACAGAGAAAAGACTAAGACAATCTGTGCAGAAAATCCAAATGAATCAACGAAATATCTTCTGATTCAAAATCAATTATATCAAGGTTGCAGAATATATGGTTGCTAGGTAAAACCAATCACTCTAGTAGATACTAACAATGAAAAGTGGTATTTGAAATTAGAAACAATATTGTTTACATTAGCACCACCCAAAATAAAATACTTCAGTATAAATCTAGCAAGGTATGTCTGATATCTGTATGAGGAAAACAAAAAAAATCTGATCAAATAAATTGAAGAACTTAACAAATGAAGTAATAGATCAGGTTTGTGGATAAGAACACTAAATACTGTTGAGATGTTTGTTCCTCCCAACTTAATCTATAGTCAATATAATTTCAATCCAAACCTAGGAAGTCATTTTGTATAGGTCAACAAATTGATTCTAAAGTTTACATAAAGAGGCCAATACTCAAAATAGACCACATAATATTTAAGTGGAAGGCTATCATTGCCTGACTTTGAGACTATTATAAACCTACTGTCAAAAAAATAATGTGATATTGGTTGAACAGATAGACTAGTAGAAGAATGGACCAGAAGAGAGGACCCAGAAATACCTCGATATACGTACAATAAACTGATTTTTTTTTACAAAAGTTAAAATGCAATATAATGGAGAAAAATAATCTTTCAGAAAATTCTCTGGAACAACTGGACACACACATGAAAGAAGCTAAACCATACATACAAACTTCATAAAATTGACTCAAATGGATCACAACTCTTAATGTAAAGTATAATGCTATCAAATCCCTAGACAATAGCATAGAAAAAAATCTAGATGACTTTGGGTTTCGGAACGACTTTTCAAATCAACACCAATGACTGAAACTATAAAAATAAAAGAGGTGAAATAGACTTTACGACAACTGAAAACTTCTGCCCAGAAATAGACACTTTAAAAGAATGAAAGAAGAAGCCATCACACATTGTCTCTCTCATGTGAGACACTGAAACTGTAAATAAGAACTAAAATGTGTAATAGACATTGTGAAATAGGAAGAAATTTTTCAAAGGGAAAGGAGAACTAGGGAGGAGGGAGGGGGAAAGGAAGAAAGGCAATAAAAAAATGAGAAAAGAAGGACAAAATGGAAACAAAGCTTTGCAAATAAGGAGGGGAAGAGGTGTTGTCAAAGGAGGAGAATGGGGAGAAAAAGGTACCAAGATATATCATGCACAGGTATAGATGCCCTATGATGAATATGATCAGTATGTATATCTTAATTACATCAATAAACTTAATAATAGGAAACAATAGAGGTGTGCCAAAAACATTAATAGTGACCTCACTATTAAGGAGGCGATTATGCATGTGAAAAGATGCTCCATGCTATTTTATCAGATATGTAAATTAAAACAGTACTGAAATACCACAACATACCTATTTGAATAATGAAAACTCACCACACTGCCAACACCCAATGCTAATGAGATTTTTCATTGCTGGGATTAATGCACAATGGCACAGTCAGTTTGGAAGATAATTTGTCTGCAAAACTAACTATACTGATAATTCAGCAATTGTACACCTTGTTATACACACTAAAGAATTGAAAAGTTATGTCCACACAAACAAATACTTATATAAGAATATTTATAATAGCTTTACCCATAGTTGTGAAACCTGTAATGAATGAACTTCAGAAGATAAATGAAAAGGTAAACTGTGATGCATACAGACAATGAATATTATTTAGTGCTGCAAAGCAATGAGCTACTAAGCCGTATGAAGATGCGGTTAGTACTTCAATGCATAGTATTCAGTGAATAAAGCAAATATAAAAGGCTAAGTGCTATAGGATTCAAATATGATGCTGTTTCATAAAAGCAAAACTACAGAGATTGTAAAAAGATATCATTGGCTGCATGTATTACATTCCCAGAATAAAACAAAAGAGCACAGAGGACATTTTATGAAGAGAAAATATTTTGTATGACAGACACTATAATGGTGGACACATGTCACTGAAAATTTGCCCCAACGTATACAATGTATAACATAAAGAGGTAATTGGAGAATAAAATATGAACTCTGGGTGATAATATGTCAACAGAGGTTTGTCAGTTTTAATGAGTATGTCACTCTGATGGCAGATGCTGATAGGGAGTGAAGTTACGGACATGTAAGGCCAAAATCTTTGTACCTTCTACTTAGTGCTACTGTTAATTTAAAGCTACTAGAAAAATAGGTTGGTTAGTGCTGCAAGGAACTATTTGTATTCCCAAGAAAATGGGGAAATATCAAATAATTAATGCAGTGCAATAAATCAGATTTCCACCATAATATCTTCTTATTCCTTGAATCAATTTGTTTGAGTTTCTAGAAAATTCAAAATAATCTCTATTGATAGAAATGTAATCATTAAGTTTCCTGTGGATTGATAAAAGTCATGGAGATGCAAATAGGGTAAATCATAATGTAAAACAAAGAGGAAACAATTGGATCTGATATGTACAGTCAGTATCATTTTGTGAGAATAATTTCACAGGTATATACATCTGCCAGCAAATTAAATAGTGAATTTTAAATATATGCAATTTATTGTCTATTCAAATAGAAGACATTTAAACAATAACATTAGATTCAATAGGTTCATTGGAGTGTTTGTTTTGTTCATGGTGAGCTTTGAACTGAGGGCCTCTGCACTGAGCTACATTCCTAGCTCTTTTTACAACATACAGCTTCTAAAATTTTTGAGA
The DNA here is from genome assembly GCA_004363535.1 of Dasyprocta punctata. Taxonomy (NCBI): domain Eukaryota; kingdom Metazoa; phylum Chordata; class Mammalia; order Rodentia; family Dasyproctidae; genus Dasyprocta; species Dasyprocta punctata. The sequence continues at coordinate 22,926 of RJWM01015359.1, forward strand.
CAGAATCTTGCTAAACTACCCAATCTATTCTTGAACTTGTGATCCTCCCACCTCAGCTTCCTGACCACTGGGACCACAGGTGTGTGGTACTGTTCTGGACTCATTGTTTTTTTATTATGACAGATAAGAGACACAAATTAAAATAGCAGCTTAACATACCATACAGACATACGGATTTGTGTTATAAATGTGAATGTCATTTGTTATTGGTATCTTTGTGGGCAAAATTGAAATCCATTCTTGGAAGAGGAAGAGTAGAGAGGATGAGACATATACCCCTGTGCTCCACAACTTACAGCAATCTCAGGCAATGAATGTCTTCTCAATCTTCATTTTAACCAAGTCTGAATTCCTAAAGAAATACCATGTTCTAGATTCGTATTAGAGATAAAAATTTAAATATCTATAGTCATATCTATTTTCAGAAGGTTGAAAGAAACTTACACATTGATACACAGAAATCAATTAACATAGTTCAGTCTAAAACCTCTCCTGGCTCTTTACACAAAGATCTCTCCATTACATCATTGCTCTTTCACTGAACAATGCACTCTGAGCTCTGTCAGTAATCAACATATTTTCTTATCAACTCATGATCACAACTGACAAAGTACACCAGGCAGCCTCTCATGATATCTGATCAGAGGGCTGATAGACACTTAGTTGACAAGAGAAGGAAATAATGGAAAATTCTGAATCTTGTAAATTCCTTTTCCTTTTTCGCTGAGATTAGATATAGTTTATGCGTAAGTTCTCTGAGAGAAAACAAACAGCAATGAAGAACCAATGCTGTACATACAGTGAGAAAAGTTAATTAGTATGAAAGTGAGAAAAATATAGAGAGGCCTACTAAGATGTCAATTTGTGAATTAAGACTACTAGTACAGATTAAGTCACTCTGGTGAAAAAAATCAGTGGGAGACCTTTGCAAAATTCCAGGCTATTTATAGTAAAACCTCTGAAGTTATGCTGTTCATTTATATTAACTAATACAATTATGACTGCAACAGAAGCACTTTGTAAGATCTATGGCACTTGGCAAGTAAGAGAATTGACTCCAAGCCAAGGAAATGACAGCCCAGTATAGCTGCTGCTGACTTGAAGGAGGGAAACAAGAAGAATGGATAACAAAAGACACATATGGGCAGTGGAGAAAAGTACAATCAGTTCAGATTAATTACAAGTCCAACATATGCTTAAGGGACAAGTTTTGAAGGAGACCATGAAAGAGGGGCCAGGCATTTAAAATGGCTGCAGGGAATGCATATATTTAAGCTAAAAAGAAAGACTCTATATCCACATCAGCAAGAACAAAGGGCCTGTCACATGAGATGTCATGACAAGTTCTGCAAGTAGGAAGAAGTAATCATAAGCCCTGGCACATGCAGAAGCATTTAATCCACCCAAGAGAATAACCCTCAGTTCTTCTTCCCATGTGGTGTTCCTTTGGCATAGACCATTTTGGAGAGCATATTGTAGTGAACAGAAGTGTTCATGATTTATTAAGAAAATTATAGGACAGAAGGGAAGGGAAGGGGAAATAAAAAAATCAAGATACTTTATGTACATGAACAAATTCCCCTTGATCAAATCATTTGTTATACATCACAAACATATACATACTACTAAAAAGGGAAAATAAAAGCTATAAAAACAAAAAAGAAAAGCTATGCTGAAAATATGAATTAAAATATAAACAACAAACTTTAATTTTTAATAGAATCACACTATCATTTTCAAAGGACATACATTCCAAGAATCCATCCCTAGAGATTATAGTCCACAGTTAAAGAGTATCAAGAAACAAAACAAGACGAAACAAAATCCTTGACCAAAATACATATCATAAAATTCAGGAACTTTGATCATGTGAGAAATTTTCATTCAGAAGATAAATCTTGGTTTTGTATTATTTTGTTTTGTTTGGTTTGATTTGGTTTCATTTTGTTTTGAGATAGGGATTCACTACAATTCAAGCTGATCTTGAACTCACTATGTAGCCCAGACTGGCCTCGAACTCACAACTATTCTACTGCCTCAGCCTTCTGAGTGGTGGAATTAAAGATTGTGTGGGAATAAATTTTGTTTTAATATGATTTCAGTAAGATTTTGTTCACCAACAGCAAATATATAGCAGCAAATTCTAAAGGGGAGAAACTAGAATAGTTTAATAGCAAAAAAATATGTGTAGAATTGTAAAAACAGGCAGTAATAAAAACTATAAAAAGAGATAAAAATATTAACAATCAGAAGTCAATTAATATAAAATCATATATTTTTACACCTAAGTGAATCATGATGCCATTGTATGCTATTATACGAAATGATTTATGTTCAGTGATGACTCAGTGTCATTGAAGGAAAAAAATAATCTTTGTACACAACAAGGACAGAAAAGTGAAAGAATATTACAGAAAGACATCCATGCAAAATTATTAAAATGAAGAAAACCATTGCCTTGAATATAAAAGTTATCCAGGAAATTTCCTTATGTGAAACACATCATTGCTCTTGAGGCATTTTCTAGGGAAGACAAAGTGAACTTGTTGGGAAAAAGAGAAAGATATATTTGCATATCTCTTGCATGAAAGTAAGAGAAACCCAACTAAAATGATTAAAGAATTTTTCATCTCATGTATCAGAAAAGCCTCATGGGACATTTTTTTCAAATATGACTGAACAGAGGTACACAGAAATATCTTTAATTTCTTTTTGTTGGTTTTTGTTTTGTTTTGTTTTTAAACTTTTTATTTTGAAAGGATATTACTGAAGATTCATGTATATACTGTACTCAGTTTTCTCTAATGTTAACCATTTAGAGAAGCACAATACAACGTTCAAAACCAGGAAATTAGCAGCAAGACAGCATTACTAAATTACAGGCTTCACTTGAACTCATTATTTTTCTGCCTTATTCTCTTTCAAAAGATCCAATTGAGACTACTTTACACTTTTTATGTCTCTTACATTTCTATTTCCACTCCCATGTCTGTCATTACTTTGACATTTTTGATGAGTAACGATCATTTTATTTATAAGTCGAATTTGTCTAATGTAGTGTCATAATTAAATCGAGGTTATGCACTTTTGGAAAGGATATCACTAAAGTAATGATTGTTCCTGTAAATCCATAAGAATGAGGGAATACAATACCAATATGTCTTATAGCTGGTGATTTTAGTCTTGATCTTTGGTTAGGATACATCTACCAGGTACCCCATTGAAATAGTAACATTTTTTCCTTTGCAATTAACAAATTACTTGTGGGAAGCACTGTAGTGCTATAGCAATGCCATTTTCCTCCTCAAAATGCTATCCAATGATCTTAGAATCTATTGGTGTTCATAGTTTATAAGAGTAATTTTCTTACACTTATCTTGGCACTGATTCTTCTAAATTAGTTGTGCTCATAGAAAGATACTACTGAAGAAATAATGACCACATGTAGCTCTAGACCTAAGCCTAATAAGTTCAGCAATCCAAACATAAACAGCACACATCCTTCCCCAATTGCAACACTCACCCAGTGCTACCAATTGTTTCCTCTGCACCAGCCAGGTGTCACTGTATTGATTACCACAGCTAAAGGGAAGGCCACTGTCATAAGCAAGGTATGAACTATGTTCCGATTCCTGGAATGGATCACAGCATTACACCCCTGCAACCACATGAAATGAGAATGGCAAAGAGGAGATTCCTCAAGGGGAAATTAACAGAGCACTGTTACCAGAACAACAACAACAACAAAAAGACACTGCAAAAGCCAGCTTTATAGACATCTATTATAGTAATATATAACCATTTATTCCTGGTGTATCTTGAGATTTAAATTGATGAGGAACAATTGTTAATCTTAAACTCATCAATACCTCTAAGAAAGTGTTTCAGCTTACCTCATTCATCACAATATGAAAGAAAATAAATTCCCCATCCCCTATTTCAATGTTTCCTTTATAGTTGATGTAATTTAAGATTTTCATCCACTGTGTTCTTGATAGAAAAAGTAAAAAAGAGCCATAATTATTCTTATTAAAATAGAATACTGGTAAAAAGGAATGACACATACATAACTACTCAAAAGTATTATTTTGTTATTACTGTTATTCAACTTGACACATTTATGAAATGTCTGTCATATTCTAGACATTACTTGATTACAGAGAACTCAAAAACGAATAAAAAAGATAACTGATTTAAAAGAACAGAGACAATAATATGGTTGATCAAATATGCACAAAGCTCTAATATCTGGCATAATATAGCAAGTGTTTATAATAAATGCATAAGTGTTATGTTTATAACTCATGTTTATATGTTTTAGATGTTGAATCCCTACTTAATCTTCTCTTCTTTAGGTAACATAAAAACAAAAGATCATATTTTCATTTAGTTTTTCCTAAAAGATTTCCTCTCAAATGCACTTAACCTTTTAGATAAAAAGTGGATGTTACATTATCTAACAACTGTACAAACAGAATGAAGAACAATTGACCTCATTGTTATTAATGTTTTAAATAAAAAGATACAAAATAAAGATCACAACAAATAATTTAGTCTGAATGTTAATCCCCAGATTTTAATGCAGTGGTCCCTTTATGCAAAACAAGACGTTTTGTATTTTTCCTATACACAGTAATCAAAAATCAGATTACTTGATTTCTTTTCACAAAAGGCTTTGTAGTTTAGAAAGCTTTTAAACTAAATGACCAGATTGTTGCTAAGCAACAGCGTAAAATAATTTTTAAATACGGAGACATGCCTAAAGTATGAGCATGCAGGATCTATGAGACTATGCCTGACATTTTCATACTGTCTATATTTTCACAAAATAAGTATTTTCTGTATTCTCTTGCAAAAACAGATTATATATGTGTGAGTGTGTGTATTGAAAGATGTAGGTGGATTGAGTATGAAATAGGAGGCGAAATCCCAATCACAATTTAATTAATATTAAATATTATTTCCTTAGTTTTGTTTCGGCAGTGTTGGCCTACCAAGACACCAAATTTTTCTCACTACTTTGGATTTCTTTATTGTGAGTTCTGAAGCACTTTTAAACAGAGACATTCAGATATTCTGGGTCAGTGAGTCTACTCTAGAAATGGGGTATTTTACAGATAATATTTCTTGGAAAATATGACTAGAACATATCATCTGGCTTGATAATGTGTATTTAGAAATTATAAAACTGATATAAATTTGATAACAAAGGTCTTGTACTAAAATTCTAGTGATTTTTTATGTAATAAATACGGTACTGCAAAGGATGGGAATGTGCATTATCTTAACCCAAGGGAAAAGACCCTGTTCATGTAAAAGTCATTAGTTGTAAGTTTGGTCTTTTGAATTATATGGCTATGAAAATGCTGCTGTATTTCTGCAGAGGTAATACTATCAAATAATATACCTGTCGTTCGGTGTGGAGCTAGGTGTACCACCACTCTGAACTCACTTTTTGCGATCTTAACTTGAGAATGTCAAACACAAAACTTGTTGGGAAGCATTTTTCCTTTATTCACATAATAACACCTACCTCACATAAGTTTTACAAATGAGACAGAATAAGAGTTTATCTTAGAAAAGAAAGTTTAATTGGGTAATTAACCTGCTAAGCTACTTTCTATAGAGGTTAAGTTCTGTGTATGCTAAGACAAGGAAAAACCAGGACGCAAGGAATTAGGATGAACTTTTCTCTAAGAAATAAGGACAGGAGTTTGTTTAGTTTTTGGGAGGAAAGTATGTGTAGCCAAATGATCAATAAAGAACAGCCAGAACCAGAAGAACCAGAGATGAGACATAACCACAATACATGTAAGAGCAACCAGTTAAAAGTGGTTTCTTTCTAGTTATTTTTATTGCTTTGATATACCTCTTCCAGCTCCAGAACCTGATCATAACATCCTTCCATAACAGTCTTCTGTGGAACTATCTCAGTTATAAGCATTTTCTTTGGGAATGTTCCCCCTAAGTCTTGAGAATTCGAGTAAGTATCACCTCCAACTTGTATGGTGTAAAGTACAGTACATATAAAATCGTAAGTCAAAAAGTAGAGGAATTATAATCACAAAAGCACCAATAAATTCACACAACATATGAAGAAAGGGTATAAATTCTCACAGGTCATGAAATAGAAAGTCTGAGTCTATCTTAAGTAATTTCAAAGTTGCAGGAGACTCCATTCAGAAAATACACGGTTTATTGACATAAGACCAACAAGTTTCACATTTAGTTTATTTCACTGATAGAAGTTCATGGACTGCCTGCCATTTTAGATGATTGAGTAGAACAATGTTATCACATATCACCTAAATACAAAACTCACCAATAATGTATGCTGCAAGAATAGTTTGTTTTGCTGCATGTTTTGGCTGTGGATCATTGTTTGTTCAAATCAAATAAGATTATGATTCTCCAATTGTATTAAGGCCACATACACATTACTTTTTACAGCAATAATGTGAGTACTAGTTAATAGGACGCTTTCTACAAATTATAAGCCAACTGAACTAGCATTCATTGACTAATAACAAGGTAATAAGATGAGACTTATTGGAAAATAAATCAATAAGGCCCAAAGAACATTTGTTTATATAATTTAAAAAAGACAAAACTAACAAAAGTTTCAAAGCAGAACTTGACTTACTCATGCCTTCCTGAACCTAGATATTCCATTCTTTTGCTATTTTCCTGACACTAATATCTCTTCACTTAGAAAGCAACATGATATAACAGAGATTATTTTTATTCATAAGCCTTTGCCACTAGAATCACATTCACCATAAAATATAAGGTATAAGAAGGAATAACAATAAAATTCAAAGCACTCATCAAGGTATTAAAAGATTTGTTACACCTTCATAACTATCTAGACTAGTAATAAAATTATGTGAGAAAAACATGACAACTTTTAGTATTTTATCAAATTTGATCAATCAGAAGGTAGATACTTTCTATTTAACTAAGAAACAACTCCACTACCATATCCCAGGGTATGTTTTTTGAAAGGGGTTTACATATATGCTGTATTCACAAAATGAAATCTTCTGCTTGGCTTACTTCTACTCTTAAAAGCATTTTTAAATATGATATGTTCCTAGGCAACCAAAGAAAAGACTTACATGTATTTAATTTTGTAAAGAACTATGCAGTTGCCCCCATGATACTGTCCTTGAGGTTGATATTTGAAAACTAATGCACATTCTTACTTGGACATATTTACTTGGCTGTGTTGGATACAGCTAAAGGTTCCAGGAATAAACTTTAATATGAAAGTATTGAATCTACTTGAGGAAAGAGAAGGCATTTCCTCACGAGGATAAGCAACACAATATAGAACAGTAGTTTAACATAAACTATAGTATATATATATAGTATTTAAAAACACTAGATCAGACAGGAGGAGAAGTAAGAGGTAGGGCATCTGTGAACACATACACACGTGGACACATAGACACAGAGACACAGAACACAACAGTAGTTTCCTACAAAAAATTTTGATCAGTACAAACATAATACTAATACCTTCAAAGGCTAAAATATGTTTGGTAAGTGTTGAAGATAATGATTTCATCTCTGAGAATTATCTACCATTGTTTAAATTATTTTCCACATTACAACACATTATGCAGAAAGTCTGTAACTTATCTTTTAAGTGAATAGGAATAATAATATAAAACCATTAGACAGATATAGCCAGGTCCTATTTCTGTAGGCTATAACTTAGGAGTGGACGTGGTTTGGCATGTTGTCTGAGTTTCCTCTGTTTGTTGTTAGGTTTTATTTCCAGCTTGCTACACACAGTGAGACAGCGCTCATTCTCACTTACCATGCTAAAGTATGTCAGTTGACTAAAATGAGAGCATCTGCCCAGTGTTTCTTCTCATTACCTATGCTTTATGACTATCACAAGTCAATGGAGTTAAAATAGATACACAGGCCTCAGAAGTTACATCAAAATGTGCAGCAGATATTTGATCTTGACCCATTAAGTGAAACTCTGACACAGGACCCATTGCTCTGTCATATCAGTAAGATAGTAAACAACATCTCTGTTTTTCAGTTTTATCCCAACCAGTTCCTAAGGTAATGATGCAGTAGATGCACAGTAGAAATGTAATTTAAAGAAGCTATCTGTGAAAAAAGTAGAAAACAATTTCCTTACACATTTGAAATTTATAAAACATCATACTCATATTTATTTTACTGATGACTTAATGAATGGGCTATAAAATCATTCAAGACAATTCTACTTTTGGTGGGGGAGAGGAGTACCAGGGATCAAACTCATGACCTCACGCTGTCACTTATTACTTTTTGAAAACTCAACAAAGTACTTCTGAAACCGAATGTGAAAGATAGCTTTTGCAGAAATACTCTACAGAGATTTTTAGCATATACTGGAAGCTCTCAGGTATAGACATAGCTCATCTCTCATCTCTTCTCTCGTAGTTTTACCATGTAGGTTCTCGATAAAAATTTGACCGAAAAAATGAATTTTATTACAATTTTAGTGTGTTCTTAGATTTGAAGGAATTCTAAGTCTTTTATAATTGTTCACCTGACAAATACTAGGGTAATAAGGTCAGCATCCTTGGAAAGACATTCCTCCCTCTATTATAGAGAGTATAATTGACACAAACTTCCAGGTACTGCCTACCTGAATTTTCATCCTGTTGGCAACCATATTTGTCTTCTGGACAACAGCGACAAGATGCTAAGAACTGGGTAGCTTAAATAGCAGACAATTATTATCACACAGTTCTGGACTACAAGTTCAAGATCATGTTTTTTTTGTGAGGCTTCTCTTAATGTCTTTCAAGGAGCAAGCCAAGCATCCCGACACATTCATTTTTCTGGAAGCATGGACAGTGTGTGAGTTTTGGTATTTCTCTCTCTTTAAGGAACCAGTCCTATCATTTAGGCCCCTACTTTAACGATCACATCAGGTGAAAAAGAATAATTAACTATGTTCAGATGAAAGAGGTAGAGCTACTTCTACACAATGAGAAGAGTGGGGGAAAAAATGGAACCCAGATGATCCACTTGGGCGCCTGTGGGATTCCCTGGAATCATAAGTATGAACACAAGTATAAGCAACTCCAGTCTGAAGTGGAAATAATTATCAAGGGCTCAGAACCTCAGAAGTGTAATAGTGAACCACACAATTAACTACTTAACAGTTTACCCCAAGCATCACTGAAGCAGAACATACTGCGTGAACACCACTTGGGTTGTTCACATTTCAGTCAGTCGATTCTTGTACTGAACAAATTTGATAGAACTGTTGGTATTATATTTCCTGTTACGTTATCTTTTAAAAAATTAACGAAAAATAGGTAATCTTGGTTATCCTATGTTTAAACAGTTGGATTGGCATAAGTCTGAAGACTTGACAAGTCGACATCTAACAGTGAGGGTGATTTAGAATGAATAATGGAGAAGACAGTCATTGCCTCTAGATCAACAGCAGCTATATTTCATACTACCAACTTCTCCCTTTTATACTTCTCCTCAGAATTAGAGGTCCACAAGGATTACAGAGGAGCATCTCCTGGAATATGAATGGAGAAACAGATGTGTATTACACAACAGCTGGACCTTGGTGACCTTTAAAAGGAGCCATAGAGCATAATTGATGGACAGTTCCAGGTGGTGTGTCTCTCCTCCACCAATCCTTTCTTTACCTTGCTGTCCTTTACTGTGATAAAATGGGCATCATGCTCTCCAGATCCTTTATGGCTCTTGCTTTTTTTTGTGTGCCAACACAGATAGTTCTCAATCAATCTATTACACATCTAGTCCTTTCTTGGTATCTTGGTTTAGGAAGACCCTAGAAAACATACATAAGGAGAGATTGCTAAGAATTCTATAATTATAAAAGAAAGACATAACAGAGACTGCAGGGGAAAAGCAATAATTTATCATGTAGATATAATAGGACATTTTCTATAAATACATTTTACTCCACAAAATAGAACAGTGTGAAAATATTTTTGTAATTAAAAAAATCAAACAAAATATAAATGATTATGGAAGTCCAAAGACAAATGGGCGGGATGTTAGGTGAGGAAAAGGAAGATTCTACAAGATGAGAGCTGGTTTGATTGTAATCAGGCAAACAGCTTACAGAACAGTATCCATGTAGCTCTTCTTCTAAGATTTAATGAAAACACTTTTCCTTTCCAAAAGCCATGAAGTTTGATAACCTATCAGATAACCTGGATTCAAATCCTCATCCCACACTATATCTAAAGCCTTTACTTCATTGCCTTCACTTGTAAATGGCACTCTTGTCAATCCTGCCACAGAAGTTTGTTTTCGGATTAAATGAGAAGTAATAAGCAAATGATATGAACTTGATTTAAATTATTTTCTCAATAGCAAGAAAAAAATATCAGGAATTTGAGTGTTCTCGATATGTCAATCTGCAAAGTAAGAGTTGGCAAATCATTGAAAGAGTAAAAGCAACATTATTAGTTTTAGCGTGGAAATTGTGATGGAAATACAGAGATGCCAATAAGTCAGATATCGATATTGAAAGATCAATGGCAACTGATAAGGAAATTTGGGAGGTATTGTTTGCAATGACCATGACACCGGCACAGCAAGCACAAGGATGGGAAATTTGCCTCCCTTGAGTATCTTAAGCCTTTGTTTTGTGCAGCAATGTCAAGAATTCTAGATCTACGAGGCACAGAAAAGAAAAGATAGGGGATGAAGTTATCAGGTCTTGATCTGTAATCAAACTCAGGCTGGACAACATGGCCACAGTAGAGTGCATAAAGAGTAAACATGAACACAAAATTAGGAATTTTACCTCCCAAGGCAAATCCGCCTACCTATATATATTTTTATCCAACTTTACAACGATCAAAACCAACACTGAGCTCCAGACATGGCACTAGGTCCTCAGGAAGATAAGTAGCAAGAAAGTGGAAAACTGCTTAAAATGGTTGTTATGTTGATATATTGTGTCAACTCAAGAAGTTTAGAAGTTTGACTAAGGGACTCAGCAGGGAGCCAGGGTCCTTACTTTGTAAACATTCTCATCCTGTGCAAGAGGAAGGCAGGAGATTTTGTGAGTGCTACACCTGCCTTGGGGTGGAGGTGAAGGTGGCCTGCTAACAATATAAAGGAGGAAAAAGAGGTTTGCTCTGCCCCCAGTTTCTTCTTCTTGCAGCTTTTGCTGTCTTCCACGGCCTTGAACTGTTGGACCTGGGTCAATCCACCCTGCCTTGGGGCCAGCTAATTATGGACTGAAACCTCCACAAACTGTAAGCTAAATAAATCTTCCCTTCCTTGATTTTGGGTGTTGTGTATTTTATCTCAGCAATGAGAAAAAAGTAACCAAGACAACAGTCTTCTTCCATGCTTCATGGTCCAAAAATGTACTTATTTTGGGAGTGAATTTTCTTTCCACTCTATAGTATCTCAGCCAGCATTACTAGTAAGGAGCGTTTAATGCATATAAATGTAATCCTGCACAGCACTGGTCAGAGTAGTCATTTAACACTAAGGAGATGAGAAAGTAAGCCTATATTCAGAGGACCCATTGGTCAAATCTTTTACCACACCACCTAAAAGTAAATAGCTCCATAAGAAGCTGTAACAGAGACTCATTTGATGATTTTGCACGTCCAGGTCCTGACCCACTGGGCTCTTCATTGCTTAGCATCTCAGTGCTCAACAGGGAATACTCTTGTCAGGAGATACAGCAAGTGGCTCGCTGCACTTTAAATCATGGCTGCTGCCAACGGCTTTAAACGTCTGTGTCAAGGGATCAACTGGGAAGACAGAGGTGATGACCCCAATCAGTGGTAGGTACAGGTGCTTTTACACTATGAATACAGGGAATGATAGTAAGTATGGAAATCAGGTGTTCTACTTGAGTGTTTCCTAATCCACCTTTGCTCCACTGTTTCTGTGGCAACCTTAAACTGAAAAGGACATGATTTCCAAAACTCTCAAAATCTCCGCAGAATGGCAAAAAGTGAAGCACAACAATAGCCTACATCATAGAACTGATCTCTGGCCACCCCAAAACCTCTATCATCTTTTGGCCTTATTAGGATTTTCACACTTTGCAAGGATTTGCCCTGTATCTGAAATGTTATTTCCTAAGACATTTTTTTCTCACTTCTTAAGACAAGTCTTCTCACTTCTTTTTGTTTTTATCTAAATAGCACCTCCTTAGTAAGAGCTTCCCTGGTTGTCCCTTTTTAAAACATTCTGCTTCCCTATATTTATTCTTGCTTTGTATTTCTCCATGTCACTAATTACTCAAGATGCCACATAACTAATTTATCCGTGTATTATCTCTCCCCCTAACACAAATGACTGGGATTATTTTCTTTCTGTATCTCCAGACACCAGAACCATGTCTGGTATACTGCAGAAGATCTTATTGAGTGAGTTAATGATGGGTCCCAGCAGCAACAAATGGTGTAATATGAAACAACACGGGAAAAAGCCAGATTGCAAGGATTATCATATAAATAGACACTGAGGAAAAATCACAACAGCTAACACTTACTAAATGCTTATTATGTTCTACAAAATGTGCCCCTTGTTTTATATGCATTATTTTATTTAATCTTGCCAACTCAATGATGTGCATATTGGTATTAATCTCATTTTCTATGGCTAAGAAAGGTTAAATATCTTAAACAAGAAAGCAATGAGAATTGGAAGAAGTGTTATGCAAACTGGATTTGACACCAAAATCTGAATTCATAACCTGGGTTCTCTGGTGAACATAGAAATCAGAGAACAATTTTAGAGCAATTACAATAGTAGAGCAACATCACCACAAAACAGGCACTGGTAATATTCTAAGGCCAATAAAGAAAAATAGAGATTTTATAGAAACATAAGTAATAATATATGTTCTATAATACCACACCTTGAATTTCAGATTCCTGGCTCTAGGACAAATTATTTAAGCATGCATGTACACACACAAACACACGCTTATTAAGAGAAATGTACTATGCTTTTTTCATTTTGTCTTATCAAGTCTAATCAAGACACAGGTGCAGGATGTCATGGAAAAGTCTGCTCTTACAGAAACAAACAGCTATAGTCTCTGTTGTTTTAAAAATATTCGAATTTCAAGGACATTTACTTTGTTGCTTGAATGAAAAGCAGGTGAAAAGTCTTCAGAAAAGCAGTAAAGCATAAAAGATATGGAAGGCACTAATGTCAAGGATAAGAAACAATGGAAATTACATGGATCATACACAGAATAATGAGTCGATATGAAAATAGAGAAAGCATTTCCTTTGCAACTTTCCAATGCATTTGTTTTTTCAACTATACATTTATATAAGCTGAAAGAAATTTCAGCTATTTGAAAAATTTTAGGAAACATTTATCATGGTTTGAGATGCATATAGTAGAATTTTAATTTTACCAAATTACTGGCTCATTAACTCATGCATTTCTAAACACACACACATACTAAAACTTCTTGGGTTGGCAAATAACTCAGAGGTAGAACATTTGCCTAGATTGTATGAAGCCCTGAGATCAATTTTCAGACCTCACCCAAAGGAAAGAAGGCCTTTTGACAACTAGATGTTGTTAAATTTTGACTCAAAAATAAATGGCCAAAAATCAGGCAGTAGAAGCAGAAACGCAGTGCTAATCGCAATACATTATGAGGGTAACATGAGTATAGGTAGAACCAGGGTCTTGGACGAAAAATAGCTTAGTTTAAAGGAGGGATTCACAGATCATAAATTTTAGAATTAAGATCTTAGTCTTGAAATATCTTAGAGTACTAAAAGATTACATTGAGTCATTCAGTGGCATGGCCAGAGCACAAGATGCTGAAGTAAGAAAGTTCTCAAAGACGTATTACCAAGTGAATTATTTGCATCAACTAACAAAAAGAAGACAGAGGACATTTTTCATAGAAAAATAACATCACATATAAATGACCAGTATGGTGCTATGCAAGATGTACTAGTTATTGGAGGTAGGAGGCAACCACGCTACCTGCCATAGGTTATGCCAAAAGAAACCCTGATCGAAACCAAGTTGTGCAAACTACTTTAAGCCTAGGTGTAACCTGCACTAAGCTGTCATAAGCACACTGACATCAGCAGATGCTACGCGTGACATTTATATTTATTGCCTGCCATCCTTCCCACTTTACTCATGTTAACAGTACTATTCTCTCAGGCATGCAAGCTTTCCAGCCCTGGCCCAAAATTAAGATGGCAGAAGATGCAGAATATCAAGATCACAATCTTTCCTTTGTGGTCTCATGTAAGGCTTATTTTTCAATAACATTACATTCATAATTCATTCTTTTATCATTGATTAACACATTAGTGTTTTCCATAGTTTGGATAACAGTTTATATGTGACATTCAAATTATAAATGAATTTGACTTTTTTTCTTTTTTCTCCGTAGTGGGGATTGAACCCAGGGCCTCTGTACTGACCTCCTTACCTGAACATTCTCAAGTCTTACTCAGTCACTAAATTGCCCAGCCTGGGCTGAAATTTTCAATTCTCCAGCCTTAGCCTTCTAAAGGGCTGGGATTACAACATGAGCTAGTGCACTGGGTGTGACTGTTTTTAATTATAAGGATTTTAATAGATACTGCTTCTCACAGTGTTATTTATTTCCTGAAGACTATCAATATTTCATTACGTATGTGGATTTGATTCTTGAGTTTATTATTGATGTCTTTTGATTCTACACCAACTCTTTAACATTTAACTTGTAAGTCACATTTTCTGGCAAACAATTATTAGAAGCATCATAGAAAGACATATCACAATCAATGAGCCAATTTCACTTCAGGCAGTCAAATCCAAAAGGCAGAAATTAGTCCACAATTTGAAGAAAGCAGTAGAGAGCCTGATGCAAGCTTATTTTATGATAACTACTTTGTCCTTCACAGTGAGAAAGAGCTGAGGACTGTGAAGGCTATCATTAAATGCACAAAATTTCATTCATCATGCATGCCTTTTTTTAGAAATATTGATTCTGATGGAAAAATTTTGCAGTGTATTTTGAAACTAACAGCTTCCCCAAATAGCTGATTCTATCAACTCAAGACATAGAGTAAAATGAAACAAATGCTGTAATTCTGTGTGTGATCTTGAAACTGACAAAACAATTACCCAGCTATTTTCTGCTATAAGAACTCTCTGTCAATGGCAAAAAAAAAAGTTTTGGGCTTTTATTTTTTGCTGTTCTGTTGGAAGAAAGTGAATCCATGTTTCTATGAATGTTATTACTTTTAACAAATATTTACTTAGTATCAAGAGTATTAAGATTTTTAGAAAAGAAATTGTGTATTTTCATCAAACACAAAGATACTATTGCAATTGAAATTAAATTCACACACACACACACACACACACACATATATATATATATATATACACACCCATATATTATTTGTTTGATTTGAAAAATCCTTAGTAATAGAGAAACATGAAAAATATAACTTGGAAAACAAGGATGTGATAGGTGGGAACTAATAACAATTAGCACAGATACAACTGGAACTGCCACATATTTTAGTGACTTTAAAGAGGTAAAATTTTTACAGCTAAAAAAACCTGAGTATTTATTTATTGGGTCAGTAATAATGCAGTCATTTCTCAGTAATTTATTCCCAAACTTTATTTAAAAATTTTCCCTTTAACCAAGTTAGTAATTAAATCCCCAGTTATCTTTTTAGAGATATGGCCTAAAATAACAAACACTACTTTCACACTGGAAAGTGCTATGATTTTTCAGTGTAAACACTGATATGTAATTTCTTGAATACTAATACTTAATGTTTACCAAAAGCATTATCTTGTTGGGACTTAACGTGTTCAATCTCATTTAAACCTTTGACTGAGTATCATTACCATCTCATTTCACACAGGAGGAAACAGGCTTAGAGAATTTAAGAAAGCTATTAAAGGCTATAAATTTTTCACTGTTATATCTAACAATAACATTTGAATATTCATAGTTTAACTAAAAAGCCTAAAGTACTAAAATCTAAAGTATACTATATCACCTTGTAATTCACGAAAAGAATTCAGTTAAATCTCTAAAAATGCCAAAAAAAATCATAAAAAGAACTCAATAGCATGAATAACTATTTAAAATGTTGATAATTGAGATCTCTTCCAGAAAAAATTTCCATGGCTTTGTCAACATACACTGCTGAAATGAGTTATGAATGAGTAACGAAGTTTTTACTTAAAATTGATTAATATTCAACCATTTGTTTAATGATCCAGTAAGTTAATTAACTAATTGTATGCTAAGATTTACATTCTTTATGGATCTATCTCTTATATTTTATAACAAGTCCATTTCTTATAAAAGAAGCTCATTTCCTCATCTTAGTTCAAAACATTTTAACATGTTTATCATGGCATAGTTAATATTATAAAACTTACAATGTACATAATCTGATGAATTTAAACAAAGGCATATATCCACAATATTAGTCACAATCAAAACATGAAGTACATTCATCACTTCACTTGAGTCTGTAGGTTCTTTGTTACTTTTGTTGTAGTTTTGCATATGTATGTAGTAAAAATATTTAGCATGAAATCTACAGTTTTAAAACCCTTAAGTGCACAAAATGATATTGTTGACTATAGACACAGTGATATCCGGAGCTCACCTTGCAAATGGAAATTGTAGATGCATTGGGACACAGCTCCTCATTTTACTCACCTGCTAGTCCCTGGAAACTGACATTGTATTCTCTGTTTCTATGAATTTCACTATTTTATCTACCTGCTGCAAATGGAATCATGCAAAATCTGTTCTTCTCTGACCAACTTATGTAACTTAGCATAATGTCCCCAGGTTTATTCATTTTGCTGTAAATGGTAAAATTTTCTTCTTTTCTATAAGGTTATGAATAAATGTTACTCTATTATGCATGTCTGAGATTTATTCATCACTTTATACTTATACACCTATGTACGTATATATCCATATATGGATAGATAAATTGCATATACACATATTCTTCAACCATTCCTCTACACATATTAATTTGAATTTTCCCAAATCTTGACTATTGTAGACACCACTGTAATGAACACAAAAGTGTGATTATCATTTTGAGATCTTGATGCAATTATTTTCAGATATGTATTTTCACGATGTTTTCCATAATGGCTGTACCATTTTACATTCCCACCAATAGCATACAAGTATTTCCATTTCAATGTCTTGTTCTTTTGATTTTGGATTCAACTAGCATTACGTTAATTTTCTCTTCCTATATTTCATTCAAATAGTCATATAAATGCAAGGTACAAAAATTTTATGAATGAGGCAGTATTGACCACAGATATTACTGGATCATCTAGGACATAAGACCCAAAGGGCAGGACAGTCAGTAGTATACATCTTCCACAGAGTCTTCTCCTACAGAACCTCATTCAAAGCTTACTTGTTACCCAAGGAATGGGTTGGAGTAGCACACTGAAATGGGGGCTGTACTGCCACCAAACTCCAGATGCTTTATGGGTGTTGTGTCTCTTCATTCAAGGATGAGGTGTACAGAAATTTTACTTTTATTTTCAGGGGACTACTCTGATATACCCCAGAATTCTGGGTTCCCAGGAACTATCTAAATAAATTAATAAATAAGTAAATACCTTCTAAATTTTATGGAAGACTTTTCCACTTATTCTCTAGTGTACATTTATTTTACTGCTCATTTAGGTTTGCCTTTTACTGCTTACCAGATGCAATAAATTGAGGATGGAAATAAAGTATAGAAAAAACAATATACCTTGTAGTTCCATTCTATAAAAAACAAAATTAAAATATGAGAAAAATAAAATGAGGAACGTTATAGTATTGAGTTTAATACAATAGACATAGATCCTTAATTGATATGCTGCCTTAATTCAACTAATTTTTAGATAAACTGAGATATTGTATAGTTGTCAGAAAATATCTTTAATGTTAGAGAACTGGCTCCATTTTTATAGAAAATGAAAATCATTTCTGTATAAATAATGAAAATCAACAGGTAATGCTTCTACCTAATTTATGTGTTTCAGACTGATGGCAGTTTGAGAAGAAACTATGGTACAAGTGATAGGGGAATTCTGATTTGTGCTACATTTATATCATTATGCCAAGTAATTTTTCATGAGTGACAGTGATGTCTATGAAGTATAGTCCAAGTATTCTTTTAAAATAATGTATAGCACAAATTAATAAAATATCATAAAAACTTTAATTCATCTGCTTTCCTCCTTTTCTTCTTTTCTTCTTGCATAACATTTTTCCTTTGGCATTGGAAGTTTCCTTAGTTAAAACTGACACACAGCACAGTCACTAGGTTAATTTTGCAATGCTGTTTTGACTTTTAAAATGTGGTTATAATTTTAATTACATTTCCATTATTTATAAATTAACCATAAGTTAATTATTTAATAAGTCATAAACTTAGTTGTTAAAAATAATTTAAAAAGTGTTCTAAAATATTTTAAATGAAACTGTCATTCACGTATTCATAGTCATAAATGGTTACAACTTGCAAGGATAAAACACACTGTAGCTATTTTATTCCACCTTTAAAAGTTTTAAGATCTCATTTTCCCACCTTGTCTATTTCATTAAGAGAAAATTGGAATAATAAAATATCTATATTTGATTGTTGAAGAAGTTTAACATTGCTTATAATCCAGTGAGTCATAAGGTTTCACAAAAACACTGATTATACATATTCTATGCCTATCATCTATACCAATTATTTACATATATACATACTTATTTACTTATCTATCTATCTATTTATTTATACTTTGTGTCTAGAGGTGACTGGTTCTAGAGTATGTGATGGTGGGATAAAGGCTGTGTGATTACTAATTTAGTTTGCTCATTGGTTTGGTATAGTTCTGAGTGTGAATAATGGACACTCTCAGCCAAGGTGTGAGTGCTACCTGCCCTAAGATCGTGTAACCTGAATAGAACATGCGTGACAGAAACAGGGCAAATTTTGTTGCTTGTTGCTTGCTGTTTTGCTTCTTCACTGCTTGTTGCCTTGATGCCTTCTCCCTGCCATGAACTGTTTCTCCTCTGTGATGCCCCTTTGTCATGTCACCCTGCCTTGGAGCCAACCATCTATGAACTGAAACCTCTACAAACTGCAAGCTACAATACATCTACAATTGTAGGTGTTGAGCATTTTGTCTCAGCAATGAGAAATATGTACACATATATAGTAATATCTATGAATATAATGCATACATAAATTTTTAAAAATGAAAAAGATGAATTATAGTTCAGTTTTGTCAGGCTAGTTCTTTTATAACTCTTCAGCTTGAGTCTAAAAGCAATTTCTAAAAGGTGTTCAAAATATTTAAAATATTACACCATCATCTATAGAAATATTTACGAAGTTTTTGTGATTTTTCAGAATTATAAACTAATCAAATCTAAAATTCTTCAGTTAACTTATCTGGAAAAGTATTTAAGAGTCTTAGTTTTACAGATAAATATGCTTCTATTAATTAGAAGCAAGAAATATAGTAAGCAGGGTATCATTTTTTAAAACTAAATCTTGCAAAAAGCACATGCAATATTTTAGAATAGAAATCATCAAAAAGAATCAGGCATAAATATATACATAAACATTGCAACAACTCATCATTAACATTATGCAGGAATTGCCCATTCTGTATTTTCTTACCAATTCCACTTTTAGTTTATGAATTAGCAAGAATCTATTTTGAGCTGACCAAAGACATCTTTGAATTATATATGGAATAAGCAGGCATATGACTTAAACGTGATACTTCCTCTCTATAGCATAATGTTTACCATATATAGTACTTCTTAAGATCAACTTCCTTTTCATGTTCAAGCAAAAATTTTTAACAAATTTGCAGATGTATCTAGAAAATATTACAGCATAGTGAAAAAGAATATGTGAGAATGGAAAAGTGATTGGAATAAAATATGTTGACAGTTTCTCGGTAAATACATTCTTTTTGAGTTAACTTTCTACCAGGTAAATACACATCAGTTTTATTAATTTTTATAGGATATTAATTAATTTTTCCAATGTGAAATTATAATATAAAATGTCTTCCATGAAAAAACTGCATATAATTTAAGAAAATCATTAAAAACAAATGCAATTGGCTAAACCTAGGACAAATTGTATTTTACTATAAAATGCTTTGTTTGAATAGTTAACATAGTATCATTTTGAATCCAATGAGAGCAAGAAGGAGATGATTTTCTCACTTGTATCCTATAAAGCATATGCATCTTGGGGAATTTAAATAAATATAAATATCACTTCTAATACTAAGAACATAATTTGAAAAATACTATCATATAAAAAGGTATTTCCAGATAAACATATAAAACTGAAGGAAATCACAGCCAATAATATTACACTTCAGTAACTTATATAAAGTGAATTCAGGAAGAAGAAAAGTAGTCTGAGTATGTTGGATTTGGAAAAAACAATGGCAAATGTATTTAGAGTGTTCAACATAAAATAATACACCTAAAATTTAATTTGAAGCTTTAAAATAAGATTGCATGAAAAAAGGGCATAGTAAGTCTGCAATAACATGTTCAGAATGAAATCTTGACATTGTTTTTGAGAATGATAATGGTGTGAATTAAATTACTTCTTCAAGTTAGGTATGCATTTTAAAAATTTCAGTTAATTTTTAATATATAAAATAGAATGGATACTTCCAATAGAAGAGAATGAAAATGAAGTGAAAATGCTCAATGAAAAATGACATTTGGAGCCACGGGACTGGTTGTAATCTCCAGTGGGATGTGTGTAGATATGAAAGAGAAAGAAGTGCAGGTCTGAACTTTGCAATATTAAGAGTTGAAAAAAAGTAGAAAATGGTAAAAGGGAAGAGATGGAGATTAGTGGGTTAAGAGAAAAACCAATGAGGTTTGTTGTTCTGAAACCAATAGAGGAAACATGATACAAAGAAGAGAGCAACAACTTGTGCTAAATGCTTCTGAGAGATGAAACAAAATGAGAAGAATAGACCACTGGATTTATTGATGCACTCAGCAGTAAACCATACAAGTGTAGTTTCATAGTGTAGTCTGATTATGGTGGTTTTAACAGAAAACATAAAGGTCTTTGGAAACAACAAGTAAAGACAAATGTTTTGATTAGTTTTCTGCAATCAAAAAGAATACAATTCTCATGCTAACGAAGAAAGAAATGATTTAAAATAGAAAAACTACCAAAATATTTGTATACTTCTTCAGTAGTAAGTAAAAAGCAAAAAAGGAATTGTGTCAGAGAAAGGAAGATTTCTAGAGCAATGGCATAGTATAGGTGATGGAAGATTGAACTCTGTTCACCAATAGAGGATCTGCATTAGTGAGCTTTGTATCACTATTACAAAATGTCTGGTATAAATCAATTTTAAGAAGAAAATGTTTATTTTGGTTCATGGTTTCAGAAGGTTGAGTCCATGGTTGGCTAGTTAAATTACCCAGTGCCTCTGGTTAGACAGAAATACCACAGCTAAATAGCATAGTAAAGGAAAGTTGCTCATTTCATGGAAGTCAGGGAGCAGTGAAAGCAAATGAGACAAACAGAAAGGAAGGGGTCAGGAACCAGATATAGCACCTAAGGTTATAGCCCTACAATCTACTCCTCGCTGACCCATTTTGTTTCTGTTACTCACCAAAAAGATTTACAAAATTATGATCTCATCAGTGTGTTCATGTACTGATGACCCCAGAGCCCTCGAGATTCAATCAGTTTCCAAAATCTCATCAGTAACCAACCCTTCAACCTGAGCCTTTGGGGGCACATTTTGAACTCCAATCCTAACAGTCTGCTACTGGACCCCAAAGTCTCGTGTCCATCTCACCATGCAAAATGCATTTATCTCAACTCCAAAAAATGCCACAATCTCAACAATTCTACTATTGCTCAAAAGTCCAACTCAAATTCTGCCAAAAACCTGAATGAGTTTGGAAAAAGACCCTGAGTCCTAGAGAACTTGACTCCAGAGAAACATTGATTATGTACCTGTGATATCCTCAGCAGAAGGGCAGCTGTACTGGCAGGACTTCAGACCTACAGTAAATATAAGATCATAAAAGGATGTTGTTTTAAGTCACTCATATCATCAGAATTTGCTAATATATTGTTTTAAAGAAAGGCAGACACATTTCAAAAGAAAAGTCCACATCTAAAGTCTTCTCTAACATTTGAGGCATATCCTTGCTATGAGACCATGAAAGTTTCACTTAGTCTCAAAACATAATGGCACAGGGTAAAATACTCCCTTGTCAAAGTGGAGGAATAGGAAAATTTGGAAATGGAGGAATTGGATCAAAACAAAACCAAAACCCAACAGGAAAACATTAAATCTTGTACTTTCAAGTCCAGCAGCTGGTGCACATAGTGGCATGATGTGAGATTTAAATAATTTGGACAGCCCCATCCTTGTAGCCTTTCTGATATGCTGACCCTGCTCACTGACTGAAGTTCTCTTTATCAGAAATTCTATGGCCCTGGCACCTCTAATTTCTGGTATCTTCATTGCAGCTTCAGCTTCATTCTCACAGATTCAGGAACCACACTCTTGGGGACAACTTATACGAACTCTGATTTGCCACACGTTATCTGGGCTTCTGAACTATCATGGAAATAGTTATTTCCTAATAACCCTTGCATTCTGCATGCCTGAAAAACCAGTATCACTTGGACAATATCAGCATGAGCTTTAGCTGAGCCTCATTCAGTGCAGTAACCTCTCGGGTTTGGAGGGTTTAAAGCAAACACTTTCCTCGTGGCCCTAAGTGAGTAGAGTCCTCTGAGCCTGTCTAATTCTTGAGATTCTCTCATGAAGTCTTTCCTATAATCTCTGTGCAGAGTACTTCACTTCTTTTTCATGGAGCTAATCTCTTCAGCAATCATATCTTCTTTGGCCTTAGCCTTTTCACACACATATTCTGACCAAACTGCAAAAATTTTAAAAATCTTTCTACTTTGCTTTTTACTCCTGATTCTCACTGTAAATATGGATAAAATCAGCCACCAAAATCCACATCACGGTCTAAATTCTGTGCTATATTAAAATTTCCTCCATCAGATTAGTGGTGAGTTTATCACCTTTAAATTCACCCTCTCACAAAATCTCAAGGCACAGACACAATATAGTCATGTTCTTTGTGAGAATGTCATGAACGGCCAATGGCCCAGCTCCCAAAAGTCCTTATTTCTATTCGAAACTTCATGAACATTCTTTACTGATTGCATTCCTATTCATATTCTGGTCTCTGTGCACTCACACCAGGATCACCTATTAAACTATGCTTATAATATGCTGTGTCATTGAAAACCTGAATCTGGAGACCTTACTAAATTTTTCCTGCAAACTAATTCCAAAGACTCTTAAACCACATCACTAGATAATAGCAACAGAAATGACCTCACTCTCAACACCAGTTGTCTGTGTTAACCCGCTATGTGTTACCACGACAAAATACTGTACATAATTTAGAGGAAGAGAGGTTTATTTTGGCTTTTAGTTTCAGGTGTTTCAGTTCAAGGCCATATGGTTCCATTGTTGTGGGCCTGAGGTAAGCATGGCTTCTTTAAGGGTGTGGTGTAACAAAGCTTCACACCTCATGGAAGGAAGTAGAAAGAAATGGAATGACCCAGAGAAGAAGGGGATGAGGACTAGATAGTTCCAAGTTCATGTCCCCACAATTCACTGCCTTCAATTAGGACTCTCCTCCTATTCCATCACCTACCACTAATGCCAAAAATCACGATCTCATCAGTGAGTTAATTCAATGATTAAGTTAGATCCTTGATGATCCAATCATTTCCCATACCCTATCAAAATGAAGCCTTCTACACAATGATCTTTTTATGGGACACACTTTATCCAAGCACAATCAGAAGTGTGCTTCAGTAATCGCCCAGGTGGCTCCCAAGTCAATCAAGTTAATGCAATCAAGTTTACTTGTCATGTCAATGGAGAGAAATGAAATAAAGTAAGTTTTTAAAAAGTAGAGATTATGGAAGTAATCAAAATCAGAGACCATGTTAAAAGACAATGAAACAGTAGCCATTGTAAAGGTACTGGTTAGACTGAAGGAGACTCAAGGTAGGTATGGGTAGCAGTGATGAAATGCAAAAGAAAGAGGAAACTATAGTCAGAAAGTAGATACATGGATACATTGAAATTTGGAGTGGTTAAAATGATGGTAAAGACAGAATCTATATGGTATTCCCATGGAAATGGACAGCTAAATTGAAATAGAGGACAAGATCAAAGAAGGATATGGGCAAAACCAGATAGTCTAGAGTATTTGAAAGGCTTCCCACACATTTAGTAAAAATTTCCAAAATTAACTCATAAGAAAATCATCGTCAATGAGGAATTAAGAGCTATTAAGAGAAATAATCTGGAACATTATACTTTATAATGAAAAAAATGATTGATGAAAATTTCTGTTTTCCAATTTCACTTAATTTAATGCTTTGTTTTGGAAGGAAAGGCTGAATTACTAGTTACATTATTTCAGGATCTTATGTTTAAGAGGTATTCAATAAAGTTCTTTACAATTTTATGAATCAATGCTCTCCAAAAATATATATTAAAAGCCAGGCATGGTGGTTCATGCTTGTAATCTCAGCATTTGGGAGGATTTCCCTGAGTTCAAGGCCAGCCAGCATTACACAGTGAGGGCAAGGCCAGTTTGGGCTGC
>RJWM01015360.1:0-47843 GCA_004363535.1 Dasyprocta punctata
TTTTTTCTTTTCTCATAATTAAGAACCTGATTTTCATAGTATATTAGTGTGTATGTATGTTTTTATGTAACATTTTAGAGCAGAGTAGAATTTTTCATATTTGCAGTTCTGATGGAACTGCACTTGATGCGAACTGTTTTGTACTTGATGTGAACTGTTTTTATCATTCATTGGAGTGTAATGTAAAATAAGTTATTGTTCTTTTAAACTTATGGTTAGTTATCTAGGTTTTTTTTTTTTTTTTTTTTTTGCGGTACCGGGGATCAAACTCACAACCTTGCACCTGCCAGGCAGGTGCTGAAGCCATTGAGCCAAACTCCTGGCCCTGTTTTTTCGAGGCAGGGTCACACTATGTAGTTCAGGCCAGTTGCTCACGTTGTAGCCCAAACCAGCCTCAAACTGACAACGCTCCACCTACCTCAGCCTAGTTATGTAGTTTTTAATAATAGAACTTAAATTAGTTCTACACTTGAAAATAGTCAGTTAGCTCTTACTAGTAGATGAAACCTGACTTGTTGAAATAAAGGTTTGTTTTCCCAGAAAGTACTGGTGATTGAAATAAGTAAGATTTTGTATTTTACATTCTTATTTAACTAGCATATCTTAAATTTTCACTCCAGTTATGCATGTTCAACTATTGACCAGGTATAGGAATAAATACAGAAGAACCTTCTCTGAAAACATTTTTTGTTGTTTTAATTTTTCATAATTGTATATAACAAATTCCTGGCTACTAAAACCCTTTTTGGCTTGAGTAATCTGCATTTCTTATTGAAAGTATGCATAGTTGTTAAAGATTCCTTATTTGATGTATAAATAAGTTCATGTAGTTTTGGGAAAACTAACATCTTTAATGCTTGGCTCATAAAAGGAGAAGTGTATGAAACTGAACTGTCTTATCATACTTTTAATAAAATTTGACTTTTGTGCTTTCCAGAAAGTATCACAAATAATGGAAATTGTGGTATATTAAATCTTTAAAATATACTTTTGGGTTTGCACTGTACCATTTGTCATTTTTAATACCATTTAACGTAAATAGTACATTGTTAAGATGAATGTGGATGTTTGGAAGCTCAATGTAAATACTACTTTGAGTGCCTATTTCTTTGATTGATTACAAAGGAAATACAGGTTTCCTAAGGAAAAAAGAAAATCAAGGAATCTTGCAACTAAATATAG
The DNA here is from genome assembly GCA_004363535.1 of Dasyprocta punctata. Classification (NCBI taxonomy): domain Eukaryota; kingdom Metazoa; phylum Chordata; class Mammalia; order Rodentia; family Dasyproctidae; genus Dasyprocta; species Dasyprocta punctata. Next base: position 1,183 of record RJWM01015360.1, read on the forward strand.
GTTATTACAATTCAAGTTAGAATTAGAGTTTTTCATAGACATATCAAATTTTTTGTAACATGAATTTCTTCACATTTGACATCACTGCATCCCTTTAATTTTAAAATGCAGGTTGAGCATTCCTAATCTGAAAATCTGAAATTCAAAACATTCCAAAACCTGAAACTTTTTGAGTGCCACAGCATGATGCCACAAGTGGAAAATTCCATGCTTGACCTCATGTGATACTTTGCAATTAAAACACAAGTACCACAGCACACAGTTTATTCAGTGACTCCGAGGGAAAAAAGACCCAGCAAGTCCCCCCTTCAGCTACAACTTATCTTTTCTGCACATGCCCAGAGTCTTCCACAGAAGTACACCTTCAAAGAGTAATAAAATGGCATGTGTGATCACCCAGCATGCCAGGTCAGGTTCCTCAAGATGCCCCACATGAGACCACCACCTGTGTGCATCATTCACTGTGATGTTTTGCTTATTCTTTTCACTGTGGTAGAAAGACATTACTGAAAATGTCACAAATACCCACCGATGTCCCTGTGGGTAACTGTGATAGGAAAAAGAGGAAACATTTATGTTTATCTATAGCACAGAAAGTCAATCTGTTGGAAAAATTGGACAGTGGTGTAAGTGTGAAACATCTTACTGAAGAGTTTGGTGTTGGAATGACCACCATATATGACCTAAAGAAACAGAAGGATAAACTGTTGAAGTTTTATGCTGAAAGTGATGAACCAAAGTTAATGAAAAATAGGAAAACACTGCATAAAGCTAAAAATGAAGATCTTGATCGTGTATTGAAAGAATGGATCCATCAGCGTCACAATGAACACATGCCACTAAATGGTATGCTGATCATGAAACAAGCAAAGATCTATCATGATGAGTTGAAAATTGAGGGGAACTGTGAATATTCAACAGGCTGGCTACAGAAATTTAAGAAAAGACATGGCATTAAATTTTTAAAGATTTGTGGCAATAAAGCATCTGTTGATCACAAAGCTGCAGAGAAATTCATTGAAAAAGTGGATATTGAAAAGGTTTTTAACATCAAGAAACAGGCTCCAGTTGTTCATTCATTGAACAGTGGTGAAATAGCCAAAATGGTTCTGAATCAAGCTGATCAAGGTAATAGTCATTATGAAGATGATGTCAGCACTGTAGAAAAAGTGCCAGTAGATGACATGATGAAACTGTGTGATGGACTTATTGAAGGACTAGAGCAGCAAGCATTTGTAACAGAACAAGAAGTCATGTCTCTTTATAAAATCAGAGAGAGACTTCTAAGACAAAAAGTATTGCTAATGAGGGAGATAACACTGGAGGAAACATACAAAAAAGCCACTCAGCAGAATGCTTCTCCATCCCTAGAGGACCCACTTCCTGGTCCCTCAACTGCTTCTGATGCTTCTTCTCACCTAATACAGTAAAATAAAATTGTGCACGCTAACTATTTAAACGAACAACACTACAGATGTTAACTGAAAACTGCTACTGTTTAACAGCTGATACAAGAATTCTCGAGGTGTTGCTCTGCTGCCTGTTTACCCTGAACACATTATTATTTTTCCTGTATTAATGGTATGTCACAGTTTTTACTAACTGCATACATGTGAGTGTGAGAAAGTGATTCCTTACTAGTAGTATATGAATTCAGAATCAAGAATGATGGGTGATACCAAACAGCCACACAGATTGTTCAGTGATGGCTGTAATAGTGACAGCTTTACTTTCTAATGGGTCGATGTGTTGGTTACTTTTTTCTCCTTGCTGAGGCAAAATACCAGATGCCCAAAACTAAGGAAGGAAAGGTTTGATTAGCTCACAGTTTGTGGAGGTTTCAGTCCTTACTCAGCTGGCTCCAAAAAGGGGTGGCACATAGCAGAGGGACTACCATTCATGGTGGTGAAAAACAGCAAAAGCAACAAGAGCAAAAGAGAGCAGCTCAGGAGAAGACTTTCTGTCCCTTATATTGTATGTAGGCCACCCACTCTAGGGTGTGTGTAGCATTCACATCCATAAGCCCAGCATTGGACCATGAATCAGTCGCAAATTCTAGAAGCCTGTCCCTATGACCCCATGAGGCTTTGGGGGGACATCTGGATACAAACTGTAACAGTGCACACAAACTTTATATCATGTATAAAATTGTTTAAAATATTGTGTAAAATTTGCGTCAGGCCTGTGTGTATTAGGCATATGTGAAACTAATGAATATTGTGTTTAGACTTGGATCCTTTTCCCCTAGATATCTTAGTTTGTATATGCAAATATTCCAGAATACAAATAAAATTGAAATACTTCCGTTCCCAAAGAATATTCAACTTGTAATGAATTTTATCCCTAAATTCTTGGCACATTTTCTTCCATATAAAGTGTGCACAATAAACTCTGCTCTGAGGACCTTTCTGTACTCTATAATTTGTGCTCTATCTGACATGTACTTCTCCCACTACTTTTCTTCTTTCTCGACACCTTTGACCCATTTTCTACCTGATATTTTTGTTATAATTATATGCAGCTGTTTTCCAGTAATAAAAAGAAAGTGTTTTCATTTCTGGTTAGAATAGCCTTTGCCTTTGTATTTTTGCTTTATTTTAGGAATTCCCTGTACTTTTAGCTAATGCCCCAATAGTGATAAACTGAGGCTGTGATTCAGTCCTAACAAAATGAATGTTTGTTAACTTTTTAATCTAACATTTCTTATAGATATGATCGATTAACAGACTAAAATGCAGCTTCCACTTTGATTGCTTCATTTTGCATTTTTTCTTTCCCCCATTTTTTACTCAAGTTTTTAACAGAGAAACATCACTCATACCTTGCTGTGGTACCTGGTGACTGACATTTGTTACTTAAATTCTGAATACATTTGTGTACAACATCCATCCTATCATGATTAAATGGGGAAAAATGAAACACCAGCAGTTTTCACAAGGGGGAAAAACAAAACAAAACAATGATGGTGGTAGCAGTAGATTGTTGCCACAAGGTAGGAGAAAGAGAAAAGGCATTTATTATCACTACCACTGTATTATCTACATTTTTGAAAGATTGAGCAATGCAATAGTTAACTGTTGTGTCAACTTGAATAAGGAATGCTTATCTGATTGGTTTAGCACAGTTCTGGGTATGTCTGGGTGATGGATTTACTGAAGAGGGAAGACCCACACTGGGTGTGGGCAGCACCAACCAAGCCTGGCAGCACCAGGCTTATACCCTGGTTGGAATAAAAAAGGCAAGTCTCACTTCTGCTTCTTCAGAGGCCCTCCAGTCTTCACCATCACCTTTGGATGTGTGTCTCTAGGCTTCAAAACCATACTCTTCAGCCTTCTAGTGCATACCCTTCAGTTTCCTCATATCATATCACACAGGACTCTGCAGTGAGTTCCAAATCTTAAACCTCCGATTGGATCCAGTTCTCCAGTGCATAAGCAGCCCTTTTACATTCTTCCACACCTGACTCTGCAAGTGACCATTGTATGCCTACCTTGAAATCTATGTATGTCTGTTGTGTTATATTTTTTATATTAAGCCTGTTCCTCTAGTGAACCGTAACTGATACAAGCCAAGGATAAAGAAAGAGTTTAAAAAGATTCTGAGACTAAAGCAAAAGTGAATGTGACCCCTCTGTAGCAATCTTGTGTGTTATCAAGAAGTTTGTGTGATAATGGACATTTAAATGTACCATTTGTGCTACAGAGAGCATTGGATCTTTGTCACCTTTGGCCACGATGAATTTCAACTAAGTGTAGGCTGACTGAACAAAAAACAAGCATGTTATGGGATTATTTCAGAAGTTGTCTGTAGTGAACATAATGTTTTTTAAAAATTAGTAACTTGCATAAAAGAGAAATTTAAAAAATGAAAACCCAACAATTGCTGGTTACACCTTGAATGTATTTTAAATGCTGATGAAATAGGTATACTGTACCAGTTACCTTGTCATTGCTTCATGCCAGAGGTAGACTTGCAAAGAAGGTAGATGGGTGGTTTGCTCTATTCTGCTGTAGTGCAAATTTTGGACCGTTCACCACTGATGAGTCAAGCTAACTTGCACTGCTTCAAAATGTTCACTTCCCCATGATTACCAACCAACCCAGCATGCATGTCTAAATGATAAGGAATTTATTAATGAATAAAAGATAGAAATACAGTATTTTCTTTCAGATAAGACAGTTGCTTTCCCCACAACATATTCCCATGTTTGAATCATGTTGAGTTTCCTGGGTTGAATTGTGCAGCCACTGTACAATCTTCAGATCAGGGTATAATTCACACAGTGAAGGTTCACCTCTGAAACCAGTTGTAGGAACAACTTTCTAAATATAGACGAGAAAGACAGAACAAGGTCCATGTGAACAACCTATTGACATGATTTGAGACAGTGGTCTATGAAGTTATCTACTTTAGTGAAATGTTGGCAGACAACAGGTTTAATTCCTGTGGAGTCCTCTGAGGTACAGCTGGAACAGACTGCAACTCAAGATGGTATTTGAACTAGTCTAGCATTCAATTGCTAATGTCCCAAATCAGTTTAATTTGAAAACATGACTACAGGTAGCAATTTAATTATTTTCTAAGAGTTAGCAAATCTTGAAACTGCTACAGTGCACTCATAGATGTAAAATTGGTACCAGAAAGCCATGGTGGGGGTGATGAAGACACTGACAATGATAACCATTACATGCATGGGGGACAAGTTATGGGACAGCCAACAGCAAATATTTCTCAAAGTCTTTCCCTGTCTAGAAAGTAGAGAATCCCTTCCCTTTCAAGCATATGTTCCTTATGACATACCCAAGCAATTAGTATGGATGAATGTTTAGTGATCAGATCAACAGTGTTTTGAGAAGCCGATTTCTTAATGTTCTTCATAACTCTTAATGCTGCAAAACTAACTACTTTGAAGTCTGTTAAACAGAAGACTTGGTGAAGAAAGAATAAAGGATACTTGTACAAACAATGCATCATGTTTAAGTGAATGTTTGACTCTTGCTTCATAACATTTATTGTACAGAAATTTGTGATATTTCCCCAAGGAGTTTTATTATTACATCATCATTAATTTCAGGCTTTGGGTGGTTTCTTTTTCTCCCTTCTCCCAGTATTCACCTCCATCCAGGAAAGGGGACAGGAGAGATACTTGGGAAAATATTGTCAAATTGTTGATAATCCAACTAGGAGAAAAAAGCCTGATAGGCAAAGGAGTAGGAATATCTGCTGCTTCTTGAGATAGTGGGTGCTTGGTTGACCAGATAGAGAAGGACAAGAGAAAAGTGAGCTAGGGATGGATCTACAGATTTAAGAGATGATTTAAGAGATGAAAAATAAAGTAACATTTTTCCAAATAAAACTTAAAGCTCCCCTTACAAAGTATGCATTATACAAAATAAAAATTGACAGTCACTTTGGGTGCATGTCCAGAATTTAAAAGAAAATAAGTGTAGGATTGATTTTTTGTTTTTCTTTTTGAGACAGGGTCTCATGCAGTTCAGGCTGGCCATGTGCTCACTTTGTAGCCCAGGCTGGTCTCGAACTTGCAAAGATCCTCCAGCCTCAGCCTCCTGAGTGCTGGGATTATAGGTATGTGCCACCATGCCCGGCTTAGGAATGATTTTTTAAAAGCTTATCAAAGAAACAATTATGAAGGGAAATACATTGTTTTGTTTTTAGGTAATACATCATCATTAGTCAAGATGTCTTCAGCACCTGACCCTCCAACATTGAAACAAGAACCACCTAAAGAAAAAGACTTTCGAAACCCAGGACTCAGAGGGGTGCGCACAACGACTTTATTTCGAGCTGTAAATCCAGAGCTCTTCATTAAACCTGTAAGAATTATATCCAGGATAAACTTTATATTTAATCAGGCTAGTAGAATTAGAAAGTTCTTATTTCCCAGCAGCATTTGATTTTATCATAGATATTTTATGTTGATTCCTTTATAAATAAAACCAAATTTAATTGAACTGTCCTGAGTTTAAGACTTTTCTTAGATATTCAGCCAACTGAAAAAGATAGACCCTTTTCATTTTGCAATTAAGACTTAAAATAGGACTGCAATAGTACCCCCATCTACATTTTGACTTTATAGTTTCAATTACCTACTTTCAACCGTGATTTGAAAATATTAACACTTACTTTGAAGAGAGATTATATTCACATAACTTTGCTTATGGTATATTGTCATTCTTTTCATTATTACTCTCACTGTGGCTCATGTATAAATGAAACTATTACAGATGTGTGTGTACAGAAAAAAGTTAAGGCTGTGGAGGGTTTGGTACTGTCTATGGTTTCAAGCATCTACTGCAGGTCTTGGAAGATGTGCTCAGTGGATCAGTTGGGGGGACTACAGTCATACAGCAGGTATGGAGACAAGCAGGAAATACTATATATCACTACCATGCGTCACTAACCTAAGAAAGGCTGATTTGTTGAGTACAGAACACGTAGAAAGTGGGAACTGGAGTTTGATCCCTGGTACCAAAAAAAAAACCAAACAAACAAACACAAAAAAAGTGGGAACTGCATCGCAGGTTCAGGAATCACAAAGTATAATGGACAAAACGATTCTCTGGAAACTCCTATTTTTTAAAAGCCCTCCCTCCTCCACTGCCACATTCAAGGCTGTATCACTTTGTTTCCTAGGGTCTTGAATTTTCTAGCAGTGCATCAGTGTTATTATAACAGCTTAATATCTATTCTAATCACTAAATTTCTTGAGGTAATAAAGCAGGTTTCAAGAAAAGACTATATATGTCATTATTTCTGTGCCTTTTACAGGTTATAGAAGGCTTTTTGGCACTTGTTCATGTTATGGACAGCAAAAGCAGTATGTCTGTTTTATTTTTTGCTTCCCAATAAAATACAGTAATTCAAGATTTGCAAGTCGGACACTTGGGCCCACAAAAGTTAAGCACCTTCTCCACATCACACAGAAACCAATGAAGATTGACACCAGACCAGTGTCTATGCCTCAGTCCTCTCTGAGCTGTCACCTTGCTGAGGGTGGAGGTCTTAAGATATCCAGGCTGTGGAGAGGAAAAAGACTGAAGAGGAGATGCAAGATTCTTCTACAGTCTGTAAATAATTAGGAGCTGTGCTAATTGAAGAAAGAATGGAATAAATATAACTGAAGTATTACCATGGGAATGTTAGTGTGGTAATAATAGTATGGTATGTCAAGAGGAAAGTGTAACAGACATTTGAATCTCCTCCAATTATTAGCTTAACGAGTCTTTATAATTTTTTTTATCTTTAACAGAACAAACCTGTAATGGCTTTTGGATTGATATCCCTTTCACTTTGTGTGGCTTATATTGGTTATCTACATGCAACACAAGAAAATAAAAGGGACCTCTACGAAGCTATTGATAGTGAAGGACACAGTTATATGCGGCGGAAAACATCTAAATGGGATTGAACTGCTACTTACTGCAGATGGAGCTTTCTTAAGAACTCTAAAATCTTCAAATTAAGGACTTTGTGAGTGTACAGAATCATATTTCTTGTTCAATAATATGTTAATGAGGAAAGATAGCAGTTGCAACCACATCACTAGTAAGTTTTGTCACTTTACAGCTGTAGCTGTTAAACTCATTTGTACACAAAAAGAGCTTCTCAATATTTCTCTTTTATTAAATCATCTTATAAAAGTAGCTGGAGGATGGAAGTCATTTTTGTTAATTATTAAATTTCTATAACAAAAGTACCCAATGCTGTTAAATTTGCATGAGGATTTTTTTAACATTTCAGTGTAAATTGTGCCTTTGAGCTGTTGTAAGAGTTCAGTGTTACCTGCAAAGAAAACATGTATTTTCTACCTGTCATAAAAACCTGTGTTTGTAAAGAAAGAGAAATCATAATTTTAAAGCTTGAGTCAATATTAAGATATGAAAAATGGTGGTGCACGCCTTTAATCCCAGCACTCGGGAGGCTGAGGTAGGCAGAGCGCTGTGAGTTCGAGGCCGGCTTGGGCTACGACGCAAGCACAAGGCCGGCCTGAGCTACATAGTGCGACCCTGCCTCAAAAAACCAGGGCTGGGAGTTTGGCTCAGTGGCTCAAGTGCCTGTCTGGCAGGTGCGAGGTTGTGAGTTCAATCCCCAGTGCCACAAAAAAAAAAAAAAAAAAAAAAAAAAAAAAAAAAAAAAAGATATGAGAAATGAAAACTTGGTTGGCTATAACAGCTTTTATACAGCATAGAGTCACAGATAGTTCAACCAGTTTGAACTATTTCGGCTATTTTTTTGGTTCAGAATTTTAATTAAGAAGATCCCTCCCTCAGTTACTAAAATCATGATTAAATAAAAGAATGAAAAGTTTTAAGTGTGCTACACTGAGGCATGATATTTTTTACTACAACTAAATGTTACCTGTTTTAATTTTTGTAAATCCATGTTATAAAGCATTCTTATGATTAAAAACTAGAACTACTCATAGATAGGAAATCTTTACTCCTGAGCCCTAAATGTTTCTTTGCTATACCTCTCCATGTAGTATACTTCATGTAGTTTAAAATACACTTACAGGGTTTAAATAAAAAAAAGCCTGTTTATATAAATATCTTTTGCTTTTGGTTTCCCTGTGTATTTTTGTTGTTGTCAAAGATGCAGGGTTCTTCTGTTTTTACCTTATAGGCTTAATGTCATATTTTCATACCTTAGAATTCTTTTACTAGTCAACAAAATAAGTTGATATTCAGTGTTACATCAGAGAAGACATTAGTTGAGTGAACTATCAAGAGAAACCACAGCATACGCCTTAAGCTATGTAACATCTTTGTTTAGGAACAAAGATGATCATAGATACAGTGAAGCATGATCAAGACCAATGTGATGGAGAAATCACACTGAATCTTAGGAACAACTACCTAATTATAATCTTTTCTACAGAGTGGTCATACGTTATAACAGTCTTTGTGTGTGCAGAGGGTCAAAGGATGCCAAAGTATGTATGGGTGTTTTCATTCATTCTCTGTTGAATGAGGGCATCACCTGAAAAAGTGAAATACCCTTGAAGTAATCATAGGATTTTGAACATTGAACTTCAACTGGTCTAGTTCTGTCAGTTTGCAGTCAGAAAAACAGACTGAGAATCATTCAGATTGACCCAGAAGCACAGTGATTCTTACTCACGTCAGGGATCTAGATCTCCTTGCTCCAAAGTTTGAGAATCTTTTCACTATACATCCTTGTCTTAGTTACTTTTCACTCATTGCCGAGACAAAATACCTGACCCCCAAAATTAGGGAAGGAAATGTTTATTCTTACAGTTTCTCAGGAGTTTCAGTTCACACTTAGTTGGCTCCAAGTCAGCATGAGGTGGTGGGGCTGCCGTTCATGGTGGCTGCAAGCTGCAAGGCATGCTGGGGAGAGAGAGAGAGAGAGAGAGAGAGAGAGAGGAGAGGAGAGAGGTGAGAGACACAGGAAGACCCGCCTTCCCTTACACTGTATGTCAGCTCCACTCCTGGGCAGGTACAACACTCACATTGCCAATCCCGGCACTAGACAACAAACCAATAACTCAGCCCCATCAAAATTATATGAGGACTTGGGGGTACATAGCATACCCAATACAATCCTCTTATGTCCAATAATGGGTAAGCAGCCATATTAGCCCTTAAATTAAGATATTCAGGTCTTAAGTACAGAAACACTCATATATTTTGAAGCAAAATAGTGTAAAAGATTAACTGCCAACTCCCTCCCAAGACCATCTCAATCTCCTGCTGATTGAAGTTAAAAGTTTGTTAAATCTATAGCACCAAGGGAAAATGGCACTTTGACAGTCAGTTATGTTTAAGAAGGAAATGGTCATGGGAAGCTATTTGCAGTCTGAGTTCAAACGGCTCAAGAAAGGTCTTGTTGTGGGAATCAACTTGAGTGTGGGCAAAACTGACATAATAGATTAGGTCTTGAAGCAAGTCTTGGTGAGTAAATTATTTGATAAAGGAGAGCTTTGTTTGATAAGAGAGCTGTTTGCCCAAATCATCAAGCTGTTCCATTGATAAATTGGCTTTCAAAAATTCCTAACACAAACATTGAAGTTATTTATTGGTTTTACAGCTTTACCTTCCATGGGGTGATCAGCCCTTCTGGTTTGCCAGGCACTAAGGATTTCTTGTGATGCAGGACTCTCAGTATTTTTGTGGTTGTTTTGTTTGTTTGGCCAGTATTGGAGATTGCCTTTGCACTGAGCTATGTCCCCAGCCTTTTTATTTTTTATTTTGAGGCAGGGTCTCTAAATCACAATTGCCCAGGATAGACTCAAACTTTGATTCTCCTGCTTCAGCCTCTTCCAGTGCTGGGCGTGCCAGCACACCCAGCTGACTTTCAGTTTTAAAACAAGGACTGGTTTCAAAGAAATCAAGACCAGTTGGTTACCCTCCTTTCTGGGCAAGAATTTCCAAGGTTAGAAAAATCTTAGATATAGACAGCCTCCATTCTCAACCCAGATAATTAACTGTGTGGATGCAGTGGTCTCAGTTTTCAGTAGAAATTCATCTCTTTTTAATCCCCTTCCCAGTCCCAATTGACCATCTTGAAGTTGAAACTGGCACTATGATAATTATTTAAGGTCTTCAGTCATTTATCAGTCCATATGACTTTAGACAAATGAGATGCACAAAGGAATTATAGGGTAACTTTTGTGACACAGCCCAGGGCTCTGGTGTAACCAGCTAGCTCTGTCTAGCTCTCAGGTCTTTTTGGGACAACAAAGTTTGAAACTGACAAAACAGCAAGCAGCAAGCAGTGGAGAATGGTCACATGCATGTTTATTAGAAAGAATAAAAGAAAAGAGCTCCTCACTCTTTGGGGAGGGCTATAAATTATAGATGTTTGAGTCTATTGGCTTTTTATAGCTTTTGGGACCAGTGTGTGGGACAGAAAGCAGGGATGCTCCTGGTTGCAGGCAGGCCATTGAGGTCGAGAAAGCAGTGCTTCATTTGCATTTAACTTCTTCCAAGATCCCTTTCATTTGGCAAAAGACCTGTTCTTTGTCCCTTGTATTCCATTAGGCCCTAAAGGTCAGTTAATTATTTGGGCCCTTTGGGATGTCAATTCACTTAAGCCCTGACTTTTAGTTTACTTCAGTTTAACTATTTAGGACCTGTACCCTGTCTACCTAATTTCCCCTATCTGCTGGGTTCACTACGGGAGTTCTATTGTTGAAATTAATTTCATCAATTGCATTCATTATAAAAAGCAATCCTGCCTGCTGTATGCTGTTTATGACATTACTAGGTAGTTTTAAAAAATTCAGTCACTTGGTAGCATCATTTGCACAGATATTTGTATGAAGTAGAATTTCTAAGGCTATTTCTCTAAAATTATAGAAATAAATTAGTTAACTGTCATTTGAAGCTAGCTACTCAGGAAACTAAGGAAGGAGGATCACATGTTTGAGGCCAACCTCAGCAAAAAACTGAGACACTATCAAAATAAAGTTTTAAAAAGGGGCTGGTAATGTAGCTCAGCATTCTTGGACTTCAATCCCTAGTATCACAAAACCAAAACTAAACAGAAAGCAGGCTTAGTAATTTTGAATACTGACTACACAGAAGTAATTTTTCCTTTAAGATACCAGGATATTTTGCAGTTTTATTGCCAAAGCACCAAAACATCACATTTATAGATAACCTGAAATAATTAAGAAAGCATTTCTATTTTTGGCCACAAAAATAAATTCATTCTTTAAAATGCCTATTTAAAACAAAGTGTGGCTGGCTGATTAGTGCTTCCCTCCTTTTCAAAGATGTCCGATCCCATCTCTAGAACCAATGAATATGTTACTGTCTATAGCAAAAGGAACTTTGCAGATGTGATCAAGTTGAGGATTTTGAGGTAGGGAGATCATCTTGGACTATTCAAATGAGCCTGGTATGTCACACAGATTGTTAGAGAGTGGCAGAAGATCTGAGGAAGAGTTGTCACCATGGAAGCAGGAGAAGAAAAAGCTATTGATGTGAGAAACATGGATGACTTTAGAAGCTACGAAAGTAAGGAAACATTTTCTGCTAAAATCTCCAGAAGGAACCTACCCTCCTGGTTTTAACTCTAAAAGACTGATGTTGGACTCTGACTTCCAGAAATTCAAGAGAATACATTTATGTTGTATTTAAGATATGAAGATTGGCATTACTTTGTTACAATGGGCGTGGGAAACTAATTCAGAAACTATCAGGAAAATGAATGGCTGCATCATGCTGCCTTTGTCATTTAATTTCATACTGCTTTTATGAGCAAAGCTTGTGTCACCTAGCAACAGTTGGTAAGTAAGGTAACAACAATGCTAATATGCACTAGCTTGCTCCCCAAATCCAGTGCCCATATCTTATATAAGAGAGACTTTTGTACCATTCTTTAATGTTAGACACATAATTTATGGTAAATCACTTTATCCTAAAATCCTGAATCTCTTTCAGCTTAAATGTCTGTCTTCTTTTAAGGCTACTTTTGCTGATCCTAAGATTAGTTTAACTAAATAGTAGAAGACATCCGATATTTAACTATGATCAGAAATTCAGATTACACAAACTTTGTTTGCTGTGCTGTTTGTAATAAGATAATTCCACCAGCTCCTTTTGGAGAAACTTTCAAAAGGATCCATGAATACAAGCCATTTAAGACACGCTTTTATACTCACAAAGATATACTGGGTAAGTGCTTTATTGTTTTCCTTTATTCTAATGTTTTATAGCATTATATGTTTTTCTTCTTGTTATATAGACTTACCAACTTTTCCCTGTCTAAAGTTGCTTGTCCCTCAAGGGTGTCTGGGATGAAAGGATACACATTAGAATCCAGTTATGTGTGTTGGATAGAGTATTTGGCCTTCCAATCTGTTTCTTTATGTGTAAATAAGAATATTAATATGTATTTTTAGATTATCATAAAGTTTTAATGAAATATTTGTACCTATTATAACATCTGGGACATTCAAGTAAATGTAAGTTCTTTTTACTCTTGCCTCTACTTGGTTACCTTTCAAATGTGGAAGACAGGAAATATCTCTAATATCCTAATAAACAAGTTAAAGAAACTGTACTCTCTAATTAGTAGCTAGTGACATAGAAGTAAGGACATATAAATAATGTGAGAATAATATATATATATATCACAAGAAAATCAATTATAATTATAGATTTCCATCTCATTTAAGCATAAAATGTACTAGAAGCCAGTACCAGTATCACATTTTTATGACGTTCAGCATTTTAGTGGCCCATGCTTGCTTGCATTTCTTTTTAGAAAATCTTTCATAATTGTATTTGCATATTGTTAAGCATTTGTGGTACAGTACATGTCCATCTCTACCCTCATATTTGTTACCCTATGTTTTATGACTAACACTGGTGGGAAAGATCCTATACCACCAAACATACACTTTCAGTTGCAGGTGACAGAGACACAATTCAGAATAGACTGCATAAAATGGAATTTCTTGACCCTTTAAACAGAAAGATTTGAGGAAGGTCTGGTATCAGACTTCCAATTTGTCATGCTTACTCACCTGGTGAGTTGGCTTGTTTACTACTGCAGTGAGGTTTACTGCCGCAGCTAGGACAGGAGGGGTGTGGATCCAAATAGATGTGAGCATCTATGACCTCCAGCTTAGAAATCCTAGAGGAAAATGCTATGTTCTCCTTACATCCTTATTTAAATCAGGGGGAGGAGTCTCACTAGCCAGCCTTGAGCATGCACCAACCATGGGCCAATTACAGTGGCCTAAAGGAGGTAAGAAAGGCCAAGAAGATTGGATGCTATGACTGGCAGTCTTACCAGGACAATCTCAAGTAAAGGAGGGAACTTCTTGAGAGAAGTGGGTCTTGTTTCTAGAGAGAGAACAGAGATGTAAAGCAAACAAAACACACATTCCATGTGAATATTGCCAAGCTAGGCATCATGAAAGTGGCTTTGTAATTTTAGAAAGGTGATCATCAAGACCTAACCACATGAAAAGTTATTAATTTAACTTACCTAAGATACGAGAAATGAATGGAATGAAGAATAAGTACTGTGAGAGTTTACAGAGAAAAGTACTGTGATTTCAGTACCCAAACAGCTTATCACTCATACAACAATTTGTGGCACCTCTGATAACCTCTTGGCTGTAAAAAGATAGGCAAATCCTGTGACCAACTCAGAGGACTCAGATCTTGCTTCCAGGTTCAGTTTTGTCTGTATCTGCTTGATGTCGTGTCAGTCTTTAATCTTAGATTAATATTCTCTCTAGGTAGAGAGGGTATTATGGGCTTTTTATTTTTGGGGAATCAAATTAGATAATTGATAAAGAAATAATATACTATTCCTTTGTTCACTCTACAACTGAAGTAGTTAAGCCCATTGCATATTAAAGAAAGGTACCTTTGTAATGTTTTAAATGAAGTATGTGGCTTCCAACCTCCTGACAGAGGTAGCACCAGCACCCAGATAGGAGCCAGAGGAGATGAAAAGAATAATGTGCCAATGTCTGTTGAATATTCACTCACTATTATAATTTAGTTGTACAAAATGTGCCACTTTCCTCAGGGGGTTTACTTCATGTAACTTCTCTAGTTGCCTACTGTCTGAACTGGGTGTGATTAGCTGAATGATGACCCTTTTGAGGCCTAACTGTGCTCTGAGTTTCTTCCTAATGAGGGAAAAATCTACCCATTTTATGGGTATCCTTAAAGAATAGATCACTGACTGTGAATGTAGCTCAGTGGTAGGGTTTGTGCTTAGCATACTGTGTTCAATTCCTAATACCAGAAAAAGAAGAGAGAGAGAAAGATAAAGACAGAAATAGCCAGGTGTGGCAGCACATGCCTGTAATACCAGCACCTAGGAGGCTGAGGCAGGAGGGTCACCACAATTTTAAGGTCAGCCTAGGCTACATAGTGAGTTGAAGGCCAACCTAAACTACATACTGAGACCCTGTCTCAAAAAAAAAAAAAAAATTAGCCGTGTACGTAGCTCAGTAGTTTTAAGTGCCTGCCTGACAAGCGCAAAGTCCTGAGTTCAATTCCCAATAAAAAAAAAAAAAAAGAAGAACCTTCAAAAAAGACTGAAAGGAAGGAAAGAGAGATAGTTAGTTTCTCCTGAAAGGATATATCTCCTCGATGGGTCACATGAATAACTAAATAATGGTAGAAAGAGAGCCAGGAAATAGTCTATGGAGATCTTTGATCATTTCTCTTTAAATACACAGATATTGGGACAGATATTCTAAATAAAGAAGAGCAATTTCAAGAGGATGTACTCAAAGAAAGTATTGCAAAAGCAGAAGCTCAAGTGTGGAAGCAGGTAAAAGAAGTTAGAAATTAATGTAAAATACATATTTATAGTTCTTTTACTTTTTGGATTTGTCTAAAGCAAAATGACGGTATAGTAGGCAAGAGCACAGACTACAGAGTAGACACAACTGACTGAATTCTGGGTATCTCTGGGATCCTGGGCAAGTTCTTCAACCTCTGCAGTAGTTGTTCATTTACCAAAAAGAGATAATAATAATAATAATAATAATACCCATTCTATAGAATTGAGAGGGCTCAATGATGTATAATACACCTAGCACACAGTAGGTACTTAGCAAAAAGTGTGTCCTATCAAAAGCTTCCTTTTATATCGCCCACTTCATATGAATGACTTGCCCTCTTAGTCCAGTTTGATTAAAACTTGAGAAGGGAGATTCATGTAAATTATGATGACCTCACATTTAATATATACACCATCTGTTTGTGCTATATGTAATACCCCCTAGACTAAATACCCATTTTTCCCAAAGGCTTCATTTTGTCTCGCTTTCTCATTTTGTGTCTCAAAAATCTTTGGTATTGCTGGTGTAGGATATGCACCCATAGTCCCTGCTACTTGAGACACTGAGGTGGGAGGAATTCAAGTCCAACCTGGGCAGCACGGTGAGATGCTTCCTGAAACAGAAAGCCCCAAATCCTTGATGCTTTGCACATATGATTGCTGAGTGGCATAGGGGTAATTTGAATGTTGGGATTAACAGTTGAGCAAAGCCTCAATCCTGTAGCTCCTACTTCTTTCAGTCATAGAATGACATAAATGGCTTCCTAAAGAGAAGTAAAACTCTTTGAAGGCAAGACAAGCCACAGTTCTTAGGATAATATTTCATGATTTCTTCATAACATAAACATTACTGCAAATAGTACTAAAACTGTGCGTTGGTATGAATGTATTTTGAACAAAAAGTACTCTAGTGCAAACAGTTATAAAAATTTTGTTATTGATAAATCTATTTTATCAGTAATAAAATTCAAATTGCTCACGAACCATTAATTACTTATACAACCTAATATAAGGGATGCTTTTGTAATTAGGATATATGTTTACCTAGTATACTGGATATTCTCTTCAAATAAAGTAATAAACTTCTTTATGAACTCTTCATGCAATCATACTCAGCTTTCCAACTCAGCACCTTTTAACTATTTGTGTCTGGTCAACTTCTGTGTTTTCTAGATTTTCTGCCACAAACATGTATTGCTTTGACAGTCAAGCAAGACTGTCAAATAGTGTCAGAGAGAAAAGAAACTTAACAACCTATGAATAATAAACTGCCCTATATTTAATGATTCCTGAAGCAGCAGTGTTAGCCAAGGTCTGGAATGTGTTAGGGTATCACAGGCTAAGGCAACCAGGTTGCTGTGAAAGTGTGAAGTGGGGATTGAGTTAGTAATTAGGCACCCCATGGTGGTTGCTAATTTTCAGTAAATGGGAAAACCTGACTTACCAACAGTCCCAAATAATGATGAGTTGCCCTCTGCTTATCCTTATAATATTAATAAACAATTGGACTCTTTCTTTCAAAGGCCAGTGAACGCCAAAAACAAGCAGTGGAGAAAGCACTTGAAGACGCAGATGTGAGACACAAATTTCAAATTCAGATTTTGGAAGAAAAACATCAAAAAGATTTACAGGTTTTTCAGAATGGCTTGTGTTCTTTTTAAAAATACTTACATTAGTAAAGAAAAAATAAAGTACTTAAGTTGGCAAGGGAGTAAGGGGAAAAGTAATAATATATAAAGACTAGGTTAGTGTGTCATAGAGGCTGAGTGGGTGGGCTTGAAGGTTCACAGAAAAATGCTGAGCTCCGTGGACCAATGATGTTGTAAGGGAAAGAAACCTCATAGTTTACTTTCTAAAGGAAGCTTTACCCAGCCAACAGTACCCTGCCCTCTGTTCATGACACCTAGATCTCCTTCATAGCAGTCATCACTGTTGTAATTAAATAATTATGTGATTAGTTGTTTAATGTCTGACCCCCTCATTACTGCAGCTTTCATCAGGGCATGTCTTTCTATCCTTCCACAAGCTCTGGTACCTGTTGTAGTACCTTGACTTAGCAGAGATGTAAATGGTTGTTGAACAAATCACATAGGCTGTTCTCTTCCTTCTG
Organism: Dasyprocta punctata; assembly: GCA_004363535.1. NCBI lineage: Eukaryota > Metazoa > Chordata > Mammalia > Rodentia > Dasyproctidae > Dasyprocta > Dasyprocta punctata. Next base: position 18,599 of record RJWM01015360.1, read on the forward strand.
CACTTCTCGTTGCATTCTTTTCCCTAAATTTGTGCTGCCAAGAGGGACATCTGAGCTGTCTCTCAAGTATTCCTTGCAGGACCATGGTCACAAGATGAGGGCATTGCTTTCTAACCTGCAATTTGTTCAAGCACATAACTCTAGGTAACTGGTAAACTTTCTAGCCCTGGGATTCATTGTTCATTTTAGTACCTCAGTTGTACAATCTACTTAAAGAACAAAGATACAAGATAATATTCATATTTGACTAAGAGAGATAAATAGGATATGACAAGGTGTAGGTGTGCTGTTACATGGACAACACCTAGAAGAAAGTGGCAGAGACATGGCCCAGGTTTAGACTAATTTACTAAGAACCTTAATATACAGAGACTCTGGGTCCATGCCTCACATTGTTTCAGTAATGACCACCTGCCATCTGCAGTATTCTGTACTAGTTGAGATTAAGTGGACTGCTCTTACCCTCAGAGGACTGGTAGGTAAGGCCTCTGCCCCAGGGTTCTGAATGGATAGGGGGGTGCCGCCTGCTTGACACCAGTGGTCCACTTCAGCCAGGCTTGGCGTGGGCCCCAAGGAGTAGACTGAGGCAGTCGCCTACACACCCTCAGTGCAGAGAGAGAAATGCCGTGAATCACCTTCGAAACAAACCAGAGACTCAAGAGAGACATAGAAATTTTAGTTATAAAACCTGAAATTTTCCCTTCCCTCTATAAATCTCTCTCTCTCTCTCTCTCTCTCTCTATATATATATATATATATATATATATAATATATATATATGTAAGATAACTAAAATAAACATACTACTAAATGTATTCGTTATTGAGAAAGAACAATTAATACTTGTATGATTAGATCAATTTTACATGTCTATATCTGTTAATGTAAACAACCATTTTGAAGATAACGATAAGCAATATTGCAACCATTGTCAAGTTTCTATCATCCTGTTTTGTAATGTTACTGTTGTGCATTTACTCTAGTCATTTGTTTGTCTCTTTTGCTTTTTGTCTTTCTTATATGTGTCTTTTTTTTCTCTTAAATAAATAAAAAAAAACCCTGAAATTTTCTTGAAAGAGACATTGCACAAAGAAATGTCTTTCAAATACCTGTACAGAAAGCATGATGGAATTCATGAAGCTTTTTACCTCAAAATGTGGACTGATTTATTCAAAATGTACTTTAATAAAAGCAGACCCTACATCAAATAAGAACACTGCCATATAGCAGGTTATTGAATTATTTCTAGAGCTTTAAATATATATTCCACATCTTTGTAAAATGATCTTAGCTTTACCAAATCATTACATAAATGAGGGACTGAGTTTAATTCTCTGAGTCCTAGTTCAGACCCTACCCAAAATAAAGAGCTAGGTGTAATTTTAAAATTCTATGATTCAAATAGAAATATATATATTATATGATACTTCACCTATCTGAAGCCCAATCACTTTTGTAGCCTCGATTATTGAAAATATACTTGAAAACTCATAAATAGGCTAAAATGTCCCCTACTGAGTTAAATTAAAGTCTCTGACTATAAGAGAAGAACTCAGACTTATTTTCCATGGTAGAACCTCTCCATTGCCACTCCGATGTCATTATACTTACTGGCAAACTGAACCCAACAGAGTGGATTGCTTGATTTTTCAAATCTAAAATATAATAAAGTAGGAATGACCAAAAAAAGGGGGGAATCATTGAAAATGGAGAAGATAGTAGTTAGCCCAAAGCATGGGAAAATCAAGAATAACTACCAAGAGCAAATATCAGATCTCCAATAGCAAAGCAGTCTGAGATCATTTACAGGAGACACAAATATTCCTATGAAGTTGAACAATTATTAAGTGCCATCTGAAGTTTTTAGCCCAGTATAATCATCTTTATCTACTGAGACCATATCATCAAGAAAATATTAGTGTTTTAGTCTACTCTTTTTATGTAATTAAGTATTAAAGATAGTCGGAGACACTAAAATTCAAAATATTTTATCAAAAGATAGCAATTTGAGACAATACTTTCTTCAGGGTAGAAAACCCAGTTAGAATTTCTACCAATGTTTTCCTAAAAAGATTTTCAAAATACACTGGCTGAGGCCACTCTGAAGAGAGAAACTTGATTTTTGTGGTCTCTTTTTCTCTTTTCTTTAGAATAGCCACAGTGAAAAGTTGAAAGATTGAAGGATTTTCCTTTTGAAAAAACTAAAGTCTGTCAAACAATTTGGTTTTGGTGTTTGTTTGTTTGTTTGGGCATTGGTTTTGGTGCAGGGATCGAACCCAGGTCCTCATGCATGCTAAGTGAGCTCTCTCCCACTGAATATAATCCCCACCCATCTAACAAATATTTTAATTTTGGAAACATTTTTGTAAGAAGCTAAAAGCAATTTCTGTTTGACTTCAAACTTAGGCTTAGGATTCTCTGTGGATGCACCATAAATGGAGTTGACTCCCTTGGACCCCCACAGAAAGGGTGCTAAGGGGGATTCAGCAACCTTCAGCCAGGAGAACTTTTATTGTTTTTGTTCCTTTCAACTCTTAAGATTTCATTTACAGGAGAGATTATACTATTAAAAAAAAAAAAAAGGAAGGTCCACTATGCTATCTTATGTGCATGTACAGAGTTTCTGAAATGAAAAATAAATTGATGAATCTCTTTAAAGTACCTCAACGAGCAATGAAGGGAGACACTGACAGTCGAGAACTCTGAATTTTTTCCCTTCTTATTTCACTAACATTGTGAAGTAATTTATTTATGTTCTCCTAATATCTTCCTTTTAAAAAATAGAGATAAAAATTAACTTTAAATGAAAGTTTTGAAACTGCTGGACAGAATTAATTGCCCCTGCTTTCTTGCTTATAATTATGCTACAGCACTCAGTGCATAAGTAGGTTGCCAGTCTCCTCCACTACACAGTGAGTCCTCTGAGAATGAGGGTCCCAGCCTTCTCTGCTTGTTGCATCTGATCTAAGCAAAGGGCCTGATATGCCGTGGAGTTGGTAAGCATTTCTGGGATAGTAACACAGTTTTCCTTTAGGAATGTGTGTAAAATTCTTCTGCCAAGTGTTGGTTTGACTGATATGTTCTCTTTTTATTTGGATGAAATCCATCTACAGATCTTCCAACCCTAGAATAGTAGAACTCTTGTTTCCATCCCTTCCATTAGTGAGAAAGGGCCTCTGCATACTAATTATCTCAGGAGTGGAGACTGAAAGACAGATTCTGGTGACTGCAGTAATGTGTATCTGTTTTCTGCCTGAGTCTCAGTTTCCTTCCTACTCTAGCAGACATGCTGGAGGTATAATTATTTATGCTATTTTACCATGTATAGTGATAATATGATAATCAAGAAAAAAAGACTTGGGCTGGGATTGTAGTTCAGTGTTAGAAGGCTTTCCTAACATGTACCAAGGCCCTGGGTTTGATCTCCAGCCCTAAAAGACAAAACTTTAACCCTACCCTCTAACCAACATTTTTGCATATTCCTTTTCAATATGATCTGTACAGTATATATTTTTGCTACATAATTTGTACATTAGTGGTTTTGTTTAACATGTAAATAAAAGTTTTCCATATCATGTAGAATGTTCTTTTAAATCATTAGTATTAACAGGTAAACATCCATCAAGTAGATGAAGCTATATTCATCCTAAAACCTCAAAGCTATAATATCTAAACCAAGTTTTTACATTTAAGGAAGTGGCAGATAAAACCAAGACAGAGGTGTTTCAAACCATGGGTGAGGAAATGAAGAGGGAAAACCTGGCTGCAGAACAGCGCATGGTTCATCGAATCCAAAGGATTATGGTGGAGTGCCACAGAGAGAAGATGAAGGCTGTTCAGAAAGCCAGGGAGGAAGAACGACAGATTGCCCAGTTAGCACTCATGGACCAGAAAAGGTATTTCAGAGAGTACATAGCAAATGTGTGCTTAACTTTACCAAAATCCACATGGCAAAAGAGATAAGGTTGGGGTACATAGACAGATATTGCCCAGTTTTTGTTTTTATAATTTTATTGTGAAATTTATCAAACATAGAGGAGATATATTAGAGGAAGGGCATTTATTAAAAAGTAGTAACATACCCCACACTCCAGAGGCTCTGCACTCCTTGCAACCTGACACAAGGTCCCAGTGGTGCCACACTCTGGGGGCACACTCCACCCAGTCGCCTGGGTCCCAGAGGTTCTGAACTCCACCCAGCCAGGTATAAGGCCTCAGTGCCACACTCTGGGAGTGAGCCCTTGTTCGCTGCACAGAGGAACCGAGCTCTGCCTAGCCCAGCATCCCAGCACATTCCATCAGGGGAACGCCCAGCCAGCCTCACAGAACACAGAGGTATGGAGCCCAACCTAACCCAGAGCCCCAGAGCCACTCATCAAGGAGCGACCAGCATAGCTGAAAGGTCTTGGAGAATTTGAACTCCACACATCAGAGCACAAGGCCCCAGCTCCATAGTTCAGGGTTGTGGCCATGAGGCAGGTCCCAGAGGTTCCAAACTCCATCCAGCAGGAAAAAGGCCCAGGCAACATATGCCAGGGTTGCACTCTGGCTAGCCCCATGCTCCAGAGGCTCTGAACTCCTTGCAGCCAGACTCAAGGTCCTGGTGGTGCCACACTCCAGGACGCACTCTGCCTAGCCGCATGGGACTTGGAGGCTCTGAACTCTACCCAACCAGGTGCAAGGCCCCAGCACCACACACCAGGGGTGTGTCTCTGCTAGCCACCTCAATTGCAGAGGTTCTGAACTCCACCCAGCCAGGCTTTAGGCCCCAGCCACAAGCTCTAGGGGTGTGCCTCTGCTAGCTGCAGGGAGGATCCAAGTTCTGCCCAGCCCAGCATCCCAGAGCAACCCAAAAAGTACATCAGGGGAACACACAGCCAGCCTCACAGGCCACAGAGCACAAGACTCCAACGCCATAGTTTGGGGGTGTGCCTGGGTTAGCCATGGGGGATATTGGAGGATTGAAGCTCTACCCAGTGCAGCATCCCACTTCAATCCATCGGGAGGCTGCCTGGCCAGCCACAGAGGTCCCAGAGGAAAATGACAAAGCAAAAGAGCAAAATGAGGTCTGAGTCCTCCAGCCCACCAAGAACAAACCAAAGACACTGGAAATCACACAACTGAACTTTTGGAAATGATGGCAACTGAAGTATAGAAACAACTCCATGAGGCTGTAGAGAATATCAGATCAGAAATAATCTCTCAGACAAAAAATGAAATGACAAACATTATGAAAGACAGGCTGTGTGTATCTAAAGATCACCAAGATAAAAAAATAGAACAAAAGAAAATGATGGAAATTTTGAATGAACAGTATAAGACAGAATTAGAATGCATGAACCAGACTCCAAGGGATATTCAGGAAATTAAAAATTCCATTGAAAGCTGGCAAAACTGCTTAAATGAAGCTGAAGATAGACTTTCAGACCTTGCAGACAGCATGGAAGCTTATGGTCATGAAAGAAAGATCTCTTAAAAACAAAAAGGAATGAGGAAACAATTCAATAGCTGCAAGATGATGAAGAGAGAAACAATATAAGGTTGATAGGTTTCAATGAAAAAGCAGGGATAAAGACAAATGATCTGTGAAGACTATTTGCAAAAATAATAGAAAATTTTCCAAACATGGGAAGAAAATCTGATATACACAAAAGTGAGGCATACAGAACCCCAATTAACCGTAACCAAAATAAATCTTCACCTACACATATACTAATTAGGATATCAGAAATTCAGTACAACAACAGAATACTAAGAGCTTTCAGAAAAGAAATAGATCACCTATGAAGGAAAGCCTATCAGAATTTCGGCAGACTTCTCACAAATCTTCAAGTCAACAAGAGCTTGGAGTGAAGTATTTCAAATCCTGAAAGAAAACAACTTTCAACCCAGATTGACGTACCCTGCAAAACTATCTTTAAAAATTGATGGAGAAATAAGATATTTCCATGACAAAGAACAAACGAAGACATTCATGGCCACCAAACCAACACTACAAAGAGTACTGAAAGACACTTTAGAAAGAGACAAAGATAACTACAATCCCAAGAAAAACAGCAAAAGGAAACCACTAAGTAGGGCAAACAATTAAACATAAAAAGTAGAAAACCAACAACAGAAAGATAACATGACAGTGATGTCAGTACATATCAATTATATCAGTCAATGTAAATGGTCTCAATGCACCAATAAAAAGAAACAGACTAGCAGAGTGGGTTAAGAAACAGAATCCAACAATATGCTGTGTACAAGAAACACATTTAATTCAAAAGGAAATTCGCAGACTAAAAATCAAAGGATGGAAAACAATACTCCATGCAACAGGAACCCAGAAAAAGGCAGGGATAGCTATTTTGTTTGCAAACAATGTGAACTTCAAAGCAAGAATGATCAAAAGAGATAAAGTCACTACATACTTGTTAGGGGAAAACTTCAAGAGGAAGAGATTATGATCATAAACATATATACACCAAATATGGGAGCACCCAACTATGTGAGACAAATCTTAATTGACATGAAAAACCAAATAAACAATAATACAGTTATAGCAGGGAACCTTAACAACCCATTGTCACAAACAGACAGATCAACCAAAAAATCAGCATAGAAATAACAGGACTGAATCAAACTTGTCAACAAATAGGCCTAGTAGATGTGTACTGAGTGTTCCACCCAACAACATCAGAATACACATTCTTCTCAGCTGCACATGGATCATTCTCTAAAATAGATCATATACTAGCCCACAGAATATGCTTAAGTAAATGCAAAGGAATTGAAATAATTCCATGCATATTATCTGACCACAGCACAATAAAATTGGAAATTAATGACAAAACCCCCACAAGAACTTCATAAACACATGGAAATTAAATAACACTCTCCTAAACAATCAGTGAGTCACAGAATAAATTAAACAATATCCATGATCAAACTAAAATCCAAATACAAATTACTAGAACTTGTGGGATACAATTGAAAGCAGTCCTCAGGGGGAAATTTATAGCACTAAACCCCTCATCAGAAAAATGGAAAGAACACACATAAACAACCTAATGATGCACGTCAAACTTCTAGAAAAAGAAGAACAAGTCAAGCACAAAGCCCAAAAAGGGAGGAAATTATAAAGAGCAGGGAAGAAATTAATGCAATTGAAACTAAGAAAACAATACAAAGAATTAATGAATTGAAGAGTTGGTTCTTTGAAAGAATACATAAAATTGATAAACTGCTAGTCAACCTTATCAAAAAGAGGAAAGAAACAACTCAAATCCATGCAATAAGAAATGAAAAGGGTGAAATCACTACAGACCCTGTGGAAATACAGAAGATCATCCATACCTACTTTGAAAAATTTATTCCCATAGGTTTGATAACAGAAGAAATAAACAGATTCCTAGAAATGTATGAATTACCAAAACTGAACCAAAAAGATGTAAAACTACTGAATAACCCAATTTCAGTTAATGAAACTGAAAATGTAATTAGAACCTTACTAACAAAGAAAAGCCCAGGTCCTGATGGATTCACTGCTGAATTCTACAAGACATTTAGAGAAGACTTAACACCCACACTCCTCAAACTCTTCAAGGAAATTGAAAAGGGAGCAAGTCTCCCTAACTCATTCCTGGAAGCAAGTATTACCCTAATACCAAAACCAGAGAAAGACCTAACCAAAAAAGAAAATTACAGGCCAATCTCCCTAATGAACATAGATGCAAAAATCCTCAATAAAATACTGGCAAATAGAATGCAACAAGTCATCAGGAAGATTTTACACTATGATCAAGTGGGATCCATCCCAGGAATGCAGGGATGGTTCAACATACACAAATCAATAAATGTAGTATACTATATCCACAGAGTCAAAGACAAGGATCACATGATCATCTCAATAGATGCTAAAAAAACTTTTGACAAAATCCAACACTTATTCATGATAAAAACCCTACAGAAAATTAGAATAGATGGTCTCTACCTCAACCTGATAAAAGCCATATATCATAAACCAAGAGCCAACATCTTACTAAATGGAGAAAAACTGAAACCTTTCAACCTAGAATCAGGAACAAGACAAGGATGTCCATTATCACCACTCATATTCAATATAGTTCTGGAAATATCAGCCAGAGCCATTAGAAAAGAGAGAGAAATAAAAGGAATAAAGAGAGGAAAGGAAGAATTTAAATTATCATTATTTGCAGATGATATAATACTCTGCATAGAAGACCCCCAAAACTCCATTGAAAGACTTTTACATGTAATAACCAAATTCAGTAATATTGCTGGATACAAGGTCAGCACTCAAAAATCAATAGCATTCTTGTACACAAACAACAAACTCACTGAGAGATAAATAAGGGTAACCACACCTTTCACTATAGCATCCAAAAAATTGAAATAGTTAGGAATCAGTCTAACAAAGGAAAAGTAAAAGATCTATACAGTGAAAATTACATTACTCTGAAAAAGGAAATTGAAGAGGATTTCAGAAAATGGAAAGATATTCCCTGTTCATGGATAGGAAGAACAAATGTTGTGAAAATGGCCATTCTCCCAAAACTGTTAGACAGATTTAATGCAATTCCAACTGAAATCTCACTTGGGTATCTCACAGAGCTAGAGAAATCATTCCTAAAATTCATCTGGAACCAGAAGAGACCTAGAATAGCAGAGGCAATTCTGGGCAACAAAGGTAAAGCAGAAGGCATCACAATCCGTGACTTGAAATTATATTACAAAGCTACTGTGATAAAATCAGTATGATACAGGCAAAAAAAAAAAAAACAGACCTGAGGATCAGTAGAACAGAGTAGACATTGTGGACACAACTACAAATACACTCAGCTACCTCATCTTTGACAAAGGGCCAAACATGTACACTGGAAGAAAGATAGCCTCTTTAATAAGTGGTGCTGGAAAACTGGCTTTCCATATGCCATAAACTAAAACTAGATCCATGTCTATCACCATGCAGTAAACTAAAGTCAAAATGGATCAAAGATCTGAATATTAAAACAGAGATACTAAGTCTGGTGGAAGACAAAATAAATAAAAATCTTGACAACACAGGAGTGGGCAAAGAGTTCATGAACAAAAAGCAATCTGCACAGGAAAGACTTCCCAGAATCAACACCTGGAATCTCATCATGTTAAAAAGTTCTTGCATGTCAAAAGAAATCTCCAACAGAGTGAAAAGAAAACGCATGAATTGGAAATGTATCTTAGCCAACTGTCCCTCAGACAAAAGACTTCTATCTAAAACATATAATTTTTAAAAAATCAGGCCCCAATCCAAAAATGGGCATCTGAGATGAATACATGCTTCTCAGGGGAAGAAATACAAATGGCAAATAAATATATGAAAAAATGTTCAACATCAATGGTCATTCAGGAAATGCAAATTAAAACAACATTGAGATTCCATCTCACCCCAGAAAGAATGGCCAAGATCAAGACTTCAACCAATAACAAATCTTGGAGGGGCTGTGGGGATAATGAAATTCTTCTCCACTGTTGGTGGGAGCGTAGCCTGGTGAAACCACTGTGGAGATTCCACAAGAAGCTAGGATTAGAGATTCCATTTGACCCAGCTATCCTGCTTCTGTGCATTTTCCAAGAAGAACTGAAAACATCATACCACAGAGATATATGTGCACCCATGTTTATAGCAACTCAATTTGTCACAGCCAAATCTTGGAAGCAACCCAAGTGCCCATCAATCAAGGAATAGATAAAAAATATATGGTATTTTTATACAATGGAGTACTACTCAGCTATCAAGAAAGACTGCATCAAGACTTTTATAAGTAAATGGACATAACTTGAGACCATACTCCTAAGTGAGATAAATCAAATTCACATGTGTAAATACCATATTGTCTGCCTAGTGTAAGAAACTCAAAAAGTATATATAATCCAAAATCTACAGTAGATACTGTGTGAGGGTAAGAAACTGCTTAAAGAGGAAAAGTAATGGGATAGGGGAAAGGAGGAAAGAAGGAAGGGAAAAGGAAAAAGACATAAATTTGTGTATATGTATAGATAAGATAGCTAAAATGACCATACTACTAAATGTATTAGTTATTGTAAAAGAACAGCTAATACTCATATGATTAGATCAATTTTACATGTCTGTATCTGTTAATCTAAACAACCCTTTGGAAGGTCATGATATGCAGTATTACAATCATTGTCAAATTCTCATCGTCTTGTTTTGTAATTCTATACTGTTATTGTATTGGATTTGTTATTGTTGTTTGTTTTTCTCTTTGGCTTTTTGTTTTTCTTTTCTGTGTCTTTTTTTCTCTTAAATAAAAAAAAACCGTAGTAACATAATTACTCAAAGATCTAACATCCAATTTAGCAAACTGGAAATTGCCAACATTTCTGAAGCTCCTGTATGTTCTTCCTCAGTCATATTTCCTTCATTCCTCTTTTCCTCAGGTAACTAATCTTCTAAATGTTGTGATCTTCTTTCTGTGTCTTTAGTTTTAAAGGTTGAGGAGAGAAATCAATTAACATTTTCCCATGTATACATAAAACTGAATTTTCATTTATATTCCTTAGCCTGGTTTATATGCTACTGTAGATGTGCTGCTTCTTAGATATTTTTTTCTTCTTAGTAATATGTGTTGCAAAAAGTTGACTTTATGAAAATGTATAGATCAAAATTCACAGGTTCTGACTTATTTCTTCCCTGTTCTTCTCTTCTTCCCAGAGACAAGCATTTTATATAATAGGGTCTATATCCTTCCATAATCGTTTGATGTATCTACAACCTGTGCATAGTTACAAATCATTTTTAGATAAATCAAGTCATATACATACCACAGGGAGAATGTGCAGCATATATAGATGAACACCAGGGCAATCATTTCTATGTAGGAGATGAATTTGATGAAGTATGACAACAGTCAGGATACCAGAGCTCATCAGCTACAGAGAAAACCATGGCTTTCAAATGTTCAGTGACCTGCCCAAGATCACTGAGTTGTAGCATCAGAACCAAGACTGAGACCACCATGTTCGGCCTCCTGTTTGTTTGTTGCTTGAGTTAATAAGAAAATCCATTTAAATATAATAAAGTAGGATCTTTTTCATTAGAACTGTTTAGAATAGGGCCAAAAGTAAAATCCTGGAGATGCAGATCAAGAATGAGGGCCACAACTGCAGCAGTTTCTGCATGTGTTTCTTCCTGCATAGATTCTAAATCATTGTGGAGTTGGAAGACAAAGGTGAGAGGGAGTTTCAGGAGGGGACTAGGGAATAACTTATGGGCCAATGTAGTGGAAGGTAGACCCTCTTCTCCCATCACCACCTCCATCTGCAGGAGCTCTACCCCTCCCCTAGAGCATGGAGTCCACTCCTCACACATATCTGTAGGCCCCCAATCCCTTCCTCATCTTATTGTTTTTGCCCACCTCTAGCCCTTTCCTCTGTTAGGTTTGGATGGAAAGTTTCCAATGTCCATCTTTTATTGAATAAAAAACTAAGATTAGAGAGCTGACATGTATGTGGTTTAAATATATCTAACTAGAATGTCTCTTTTATTCATTGATGTTTCCCACATGCCTAGAGAAGAACATAACACATAGTGAGCATTCTTTGAACATTCATTGAGTGAGTAGTTAAAATAGTTTTCTTGGTGTTTTTGAAGCAAAGTCTCACTACATAGTACAGGCTTGCCTTGAACTCACTTATGTAGTCCATCCTGGCCTTGAACTTGCAGAAATCATCCTGTCTGAGCCTCCCAATTGCTGGAATTATAGGCATGTATTACTATGCCCAGTGGTTTAAATTTCTTTTGATCAACTGAACTCTACAGCATACCAGATCTTATTTCTAGACATTGCTAGATTCCAGTGTTCTTTGGAACATTTGTAGGAACTAATATATATACAGAGAGAGTTCATTCATTATGATTACAGTATTTTTTTATCTCCATATTTTTTAAAATTGAAAAAATATTTTATTTATTTTTGTGATGCATAATGAATATATTTATCATGGAGAATTGGTACCTGTACATATCATACTTTAATCCTTTTTACTTCCCCTTCTCTTCCCCCTGCCCATACCTAGATCCCTTACCCATTTGTATAAGGTCTATTTTCCCATTTTTCTATTATTTTTAATATTATTCTTTAAATTAGTTATACCTTGGATTTCTCATGTAGCGGAAATTATGTGTTATTCAAACTTCTCTTTCTGATTTATTTTCCTAATAATTATAATCTCAAGGTGCATCCATTTTCTTATAAATGACTCAAATTTATCCTTCTGTATGGCAGAGTAATACTCCATTGTGTACCACATTTTCTTTACTCGTTTATCTGTTGTTGGAAATACGGTTGCTTCCAAGATTTAGCTAGTATGAGTTAAATTGCTATAAATATGGTAATGCATGTGTCACTGCAATGTGACATTTTTGACATTTAGGAATATACCTAGAAGGGTATCTAGGTAGGTCAAATAGAATTCCTATTTTTAGTTTTTGAGAAATCTGCTTATTGACTTCCATAATGGTTATACTTAAATTTACATTCCCATCAACAGTTTAGAAGGTATACAATGGAGTACTACTCTGCCATAAGGAAAGATAAACTTGTGACGTATCTAGCTAAATGGATGCACCTTGAGACCATACTCCTAAGTGAAATAAATCAGACTCACATGTGTAAATACCACGTTGTTTCTCTGATGTGAGAAACTGAAAGTATAAATAAGGACCAAAACATATAATAGATAATGGGAAATGAGAAGAAAATTTTCAATTGGGAAGGAAACAGGGAGGTGGGAGGGGAAAAGGAAAGACAGAACAAGAAAAAAAAAGAACAGAAGGGAAAAATGGAAACAAAGCTTTTGTAAATAAGGAGGAGAAGAGGAGTTGAAGGGAGGGGAGGAGAATGGAGAAAAAAGAAGCAGCAAGATATATCATGTACAGTACAAATTCCCTCCAATGAATGTTACCATCATGTATCTAAAATGTACCAATAAAAAAAACTTTTTAAATGTAGCAGGGTTTCTTTTTTCTGCAGCCTTGCCAGTATCTGTTGCTTTTTGCATTCTTGATGATAGCCATTCTTTCTGAAATGAGACAGAATATCAATGTTGTTTTACTTTACATTTCTCTAATCACCAAAGATGTTGAACATTTTTCATATATTTATTGACATTTATATTTCTTCTTCTGAGAATTGTCTATTCATTTCCATAGTCCACTTTTTGATTGGATTTTCATTTAGGGGGTGTCTAATTTTTTTGAGTTCTTTATTCTAGATATTAGTTCTCTGACTCAGGAATAGCTGCAACAACTTTTTTGCATTCTGTAGGTTGTTTCTTCACTCTGTTGGTTGTTTCCTTTTGCTGTGCAGAAGCTTTTTAATTTGATATAATCCCATTTGCTGATTCTTGGTACTATTTCTTGTGTAATTGGAGTTTTGTTCTAGAATCTCTTGCTTATGCCTGTGTCTTCAAGAGTTTTACCAGCTATAGTTAAAATTTGTAGATCCTTTATTTGGTTTTAAACTTTCATCCAAGACTTAAGAATTCAGAACACTTACACGAGAAATATTTTCATTGAACAGAAACTTTCATGGATGAAGATCACTATATTTATACAGATTACCTCAGAGACACTGGACCTTTTTCTCCCTAGAGTTTAAAAAAATTGGAAAAGTTCTGATTGTTTTCTAGCCTGAGGCAAGACATGAATGGAGCAACTGCTCAGGAATTTTTGTGGTCTAATTTCTAATGACAGCTACCTTTCATTTAATACCCACTACACAAAAGGCCCTTTGTATAGTTTTCATCAAATTTTTATGTTCCTTCCTGGGTGGTTCTGTTAACCTGCATGTCTTTGGATTAAAATCCTGAGTCTTGGACAGAAACCAAGCAAACTGCCAAAGAGCAAGCATAGAAGAGCTGACAGGGTCTGATTTGAGACCTGGCCTGTATGATGCCAAAGTTTGTGACTTTCCACGATGTTCCCCTGTTGAATGGGATGTTACATGGGTTATCTAGCAGATTTGTCCACTTTATCTTAGCTTGTCAAGTGTCTTCCATGAATGTGGCAATGAAGATCTAACACAAAGAAGTAAGGATCCTTCTTCAACATATAAAACAAATAATACACAGCTCCCTCAACTGAACAAGGTTGAGTGCACTGGTACATATGACACATGGCTGCTAGAAGAGTTTAAGGTCTTGGAAAGATCAAGCAATGAGAGTTTGTGTTGAGGGAGGTTTTTCCAGAAGAGGTTACTTTTAAATTGAGCCTTAGAGGTCCTGTTTGTGAGAGAGGCAAAAGAAAGAGAACAAGAAGATTAAAGACATGGAAGGGGAAGTTTGATTTATAATGAGACAGAGTCAGTGAACAGTTTGAGAGCATTAAAAACCCTAACGTAAGAATGTGCAGCAGAATGCTGAGGTCAAATCAGGACATGTTGCCCCAACTTCCATAATACCTGCAGCTCCAGCTTGCGTGTGTCATTGATCCTCTTGTAGGTCCATGGAAGAAAATCAGAATGTGTTTTCTTTGTGAACAAGATGGCCATATCTGATTGAAATAGAGTTCTGTAGTTCAAATGAAAAAAAATGAATTAGTAGCTTAATATGAACTAACCAAGCAAATGATCTACTGTGTTAACCATTGTTTCACTTTATATACAAATGAGTTTTGGAAGCAAATTCTGTTATAATTAGGAATAATCTATAGGGAAAATTAGACACTAGTTCTTACTGTCTTAAGATCCAGGGTTTTTGTTAATGGGTGTAAAAAGCAGGTTGAATGTATTCAACTCACATAAGAAAAGTGAAAAGTTCACTTAGAAGGGAATGGTGAGCACTGATGTTTTGCTTTAAACCTATGATTAGGTGAATGAGACTCGTGATCACAGCGTCCATGCATTGCACCTCACCCCATTCCTGTTTTCAATTCTGCTTCATGAAAAAGACCACAATAAAATTCAGAGACACCCTGATATAAAACCAAAAGAAATAAATCCCAAAGGGTCAAAAGTTGGGCTTTAGAGCATATTTGAAAGAAGCTGGACCCAGCACTCAAGAGGCTGAGGCAAGAGGATCACCATGTGTTCGGGGCCAGCCTGGGCTGCATAAGCAAGTTTAAGGCCAGCCTGCACTACATAGCAAGACCTTGTCTCAAACCCTTCCCCCCACCCTGCCAAAAAAAACAAAAAAACAAAAAAACAGAACCTTTAAGGGGAAAACTGAAGAATCTTTTAGGGAAGAATAAAAAGGATTGTTCCTGAGGGCAGGAGCCAGTGTCATCTGAGACAGAGTTCACTAGGTCAGTCTTACCTGAGACAACGTTTGTGGAGTCTTCCAGTCAGTCAGTGAATGCCACCTGCATGGGGTGGAGAAGAGAGCCAGGTTTCCCTGGTGGGAAGCCAACCCTACCTCTGATAGCTGTGACTGCAGCAGAGGATACCCAGGCAGCAGGGCTTCCTCCTTAGGGACTTAGGACTGGATCAAGGGTGATTCCTTCTGGTTCTTTCTGACTTAAGGCCTTCCCCTTCACAGTCTAACAACCCAAGGAGTTTATAAAACATCAGACTAAATCCTAAGGGTGTGTGTGGATGCACATTCTCAATTCTACCCACAGCATCGCTTCCATTAATGGTACCTCCATTCTCCTGAAACATAGGTTGAAAATCGGGAAATTGAGTTTGAATCCTCTTTTTTCTGTATACACCATATCCTAGCAGTCACCAGTGCTGGCAGTCATGAATTTGTGATATTTTTGGGGTTTATCCGTCATCCTTCCCTCTCTTTCCAGTAGTGTAGATTCATTTTACCTTCAGAATATCACAAGATGATATTAATTGGTCTCCCTGCCTCATCACTCTAAACTCACTCACCATTACCAGAACAAGAATTCTCTCATGTTGCATTCATTGTGTTACCCTCCCAACAAAAAATTTATCATGGCTTCTCAGGAGCTATGGTTCAGGGAGAAACTCACTTGTTCAATAGTGTGAGTGATAAATCACTTAATCCCTCTAAGCCTCAGTTTCCCGAATGGGTAATAAAAATAGCCCAAGCTTCAGTGGATTCTTGTGAAAGTTAAATGAGATATAATGCAGGTAAAATGCTTAGCACAGTCCATGGGACACAGAAAGAGCTCAATAAACATTAACCTTTGCTGTTAATAATGGATTTAGCCTAGGTGGTGAGAAAATGAAGAAAAGAAATGGCTCAGTAACTAGAAAGGCTAACGAAAACGATGTTTGCTTCAAGATTGGGGGAGTCTGTCAGGTTTTAAAGTAAAGTTGAAAGAATTAGAGATGAGAGAATTGTATCTTGGAGAATGGAATTTCAATGATAGAGTAGAGTAGGTGGTAAATCTTGGAAAGGTAGTATTAGACTGGGAAGTGGGGGGGGGTTATTAGCTATAAATATTTGAATCCAGCATTTACAGATTTGAAAATTCTCAAATCTTCAGAGATTCTGTCCCCTAGAAGTGTATCAGACTATGTGTGAGAGCCTTTGCCCTGGACTCAGACCACCTGGGCTGTGGTGCAGCTTTTACCACTTTTACTAATTAAGTGAACTTAATTTAAGTGAGCAAGTTAACTTCTTTGAGCTTTAGTATTCTCATCATGAATTAAGTATATAGGAAGAGTCACTTCACAAGATTTGTTTTACAGAATCACTGAGTTAATTTCAGCACAGATGTTCATCATCCTGTTTGGTATATGGGAAGAAGTCAATATGGTTGGTTGCTATAAATTATACACAGTTATATACGTTATAACCAGAAGTCTAAATCATTCAACAGTGGTTTTCAAAATGTGGTCCAAGGTCCTTCAGGGTCCCTGAGACTTTTAAGGGGCAGAGAATCTGTGAAGTCAATGCTATATTTTTAAAAATACTAAGATGTTATTTGCCTTTTTCACTCTCGTTTTCTAATACATGGTTGTTTGTTTGTTGGTTGGTTCATTTGTCTTTTCAAAACAAAGTTGCACTATGTAGTTCAGGCTGGCCTTGAACTCATTTTTTGTAGCCCAGTCTGGCCTCAAACTTGAAGTGATCCATCTGCCTCAGTCTCCCAAGGGCTGGGATTACAGGCAGGCACGACCAAACCTGGCATTAATACATGTTTAGTAAGCTTTCCACAGGTTTATGATATGTGCTATCATGATACATTGAAATAATATGAAAACCTAGCATTTTTATTAAGACAGAAGTTAAAGAAACATCCAAAAAAACAAAGTTATACTATTGTTCTCATCAAATATGTTATTGTTTGGGAATATATGTTTTGCATTAAAAATGCATAGGCTAATGTGTAATGATTTATTATACATTAATAAACATTGTTTAAACATCTCACTTTTACTTTTTTTGTCTCACTTTTAGAAATAAATCAGACACACATTATTTCTTTTGTGTGAGAAACCTAAAGGGTAAATAAGGACCAAAATGGATGATGGTTATTGGGAAATGGAAAAAAAAATATTCAGATGAGAGAAGGAACAAAGGAGGGGGATGGGGGAGAGAGGTAACAGGGATAAAAAAAGAATGGAAGGAAAACAATAGAAACAAAGTTTTGTAAAGTGAGAGCGAAAGAAGGATTGAAAGGAAGGGAAGGGGAATGGAGAAAAAAAGCATTAAGATATAATATGTACAGGTACAAGGGCCGGGAGTTTGGCTCAGTGGCTTAAGCACCTGCTAGGCAGGTGTGAGGTTGTGTGTTTGATCCCTGGTACTGACAAATATATATATATATATATATATATATATATATATATATATACACAAATTCCCTATGATGAACGTGATCATTATGTATGTCACAAGTGTACGAATAAAATTAATTTTTAAAAATATAAAAAAGTCTCACTTTTAGTTTCTAATACTATTAATGTCAATATATATAACTCATATAAACAAATTATTATAAATAAACCTTGGATTCCTTAGTAGTTTCAGTGTAAATAAGTTCTAAGGCCCAAAAAGTGTGAGACATCTGTCATAGAATGCTGAGCAAATAAAGCAGATTAGAGCTAAATCTCACCCAAGAGTGTAATGTTTGCTTTCCTCTGGCTAAAAGTAAGCAGTTGGAATGATATAAAAAATACTTTCCCTGTTGGAACTTTGACCTCCTCCTCCTCCTTTTCCTCCTCCTTTACCTCCTCCTCTTCTTTTTCTTCTTCTTCTTCTTCCACCCACCTCCTCCTATTATGCTGGGGATTGAACCCAGGGCCTTCAGAATGTTATGCAAGTGTCTAATACTGAGCTACATTCCAAGCATTATTTCTTCATTTTTTGGTACAGTGCATTAATATTTTTTTGGCCAAGGCAGCCTCAGGTCCCTGAAGTTGCTATTCAACATTAAACCAGTGGTCTCATGGCAATCCATGGCAAGGAAGCTTATAGACAGCACCATACCCCCACACCCATCTCTGAAAAACATTTTTGATTGATTGTTAATAGCTAATGCAGTCCAAAATCTCATGCATACCAACCCGCCTCAGGTTGGTGGTTTATCTAAACAACGTAATGACTTCTTATGCATATATGGTTAAAGACAGGATCATTTTGCTTTTAGTGACTAATTCATCTGACTTTTAAATCCGTATTCTTTTTTGTAGGAAGGTCGTGGAGGAACTTGTGAAGACTGGCATAGCAGGAGTTAAGGAGCAGAAGGTGAACATGGACCAGTTAATAAAGGCAAAGGAGCATGAAATGAATGCTTACTATGGCATGGCTCAGAGGCAGAGGCAAGAAGAGGTACAGCAGGTGCTTCAAGAAGCAGAAAAAACCCATCAGGCCACTCTGAGCAATGTGATGAATAAACTGGTTAATACCCGGGGCGAGTTGCTGTCCATAGCAGATCAACTGGGAATCATGACAAACTGGAAAGATTTTCTGGAGGAGGAATTACAGGAAACCAGAGAAGCATTTCAAAAATACATCAATTATACTTTTCCTAAGCTTTCACCAGGACATGCCGATTTTATTCTGCCAGAAAGAAAGAAAATGCCTTCCCATCTAGTTACAAAGCATGAAACAATTCCAGAGTAGAGGTTTTCACATGAAGTGTCTCCACAAAAGAGACAACATTCAAAGGCTGAATAAATTGATTCAAAACCATTCATTGGTCTCCAGTATTATGCAATGAAAACATTTTGTTGGAAAACTAAAATACTCAAAAGCTCATTCCAGGTGATAGCAGAAGAATCAAACTGATGAAGAGGAAAAATGATTCTTGGAGAAAATCCAAACACCTGTCCTTACCTGGCTGTATTAATTTCAACATCAAATATGATTATTTTAGTGTCTTCCACAGGTGGAAATAAGTAAAGGGCCATGTTCTTAGACTATTCCCACTGTAAAGAGGTGTGCAACTTCCAGTAGACAGATTATTATTGGTGAAGTGCAGTAACATTTTTTAAGGAATTTCCCTCATTCCGTAAGACAAAATTTAAATTCTATGAGCCCTATATAAATTAATTCAAAAAGGACTTTTATTTGCCAGTTGTGAAGGAAAATTTTGTCTCTAGAAATCAGGCGCTCTGCCTCCAGGGATCAGTAGTCCTTTTGTACCCAAACCTAGGCTTGTGTGGCACTCATTTCCTGTGGGTCAAAATGCAGAAAACCTTTAAGAACCCAAATGCTTTGGAGCAACACAAGTCAACATTTACTACATTCAAATGAAAAAACACCCAAGCCATTAAGTCTTCTCCAAAAATCTATCCAGTATAGAGTAACATCCTTATTCACAAACCTATATTGATTGCTTAAGGATTAAAAACTTGGAAAGCAACTTTAAGTAAATGAAAAAGTACTATTCCTAAGCAAGCTTTAAATGGATTTGTCTGTTGATCAGTCTTGGGTTTCTTAATTTATAATTAAGGAAAAACTTATTTACAATTGTGTGATGGACTCCTTTTTGGTATTTAGCTTCATGACACTGCACTTCATACTAACTGACTGGTGAAAGGCTTACTTTTTCATGTAAATTGTCCTTGAAACAATCTTTAAGATAGGACAGAGATTAATATCCTATTTTTATAGATGATTAAAAACCATCATGTCCTAAAATATTTACACATTAGTCACTTTAAACACATTAGTGTTTAATCCTCACAGAGACTTGAAAGTAACCATCACTCCCAATGGAAATAAAAGGAAAAACAAGGCTCACAGAGACTAAATAACTCCCCTCAGTACCCACAGCTCATAAGAACTAGAAATCAAACTATTCCAGGGTTTAGGCAGACAGATGAACCATGAAGTTTCAAGGTATTTCAGTATGAATAGAGACAGCAGCTAACAGCAC
Source organism: Dasyprocta punctata (assembly GCA_004363535.1). Lineage (NCBI taxonomy): Eukaryota > Metazoa > Chordata > Mammalia > Rodentia > Dasyproctidae > Dasyprocta > Dasyprocta punctata. The sequence goes on from RJWM01015360.1 coordinate 38,907, forward strand.
GCTGAGCATATTATGCACATGAACTCCTTCATTTTCATTGAAACCTTTCAGGGTAGGAACAAGTAATACGTTTCTCACCAGGCATGGTGTTGCACACCTGTAATCCCAGCACTCGGGAAGTTGAGGCTGGAAGATCATTGTGAGTTTGAGACCAGCCTGGGCTACAAAGTGAGTTCAAGGCCAGCCTGAACTGCATAACAAGACCCTGTCTCAAAATGACAAAAAAATAAAAATAATAATAATAAAATGAGTCTGGATACAGACATTAACATCACTTATTACTTTCTCAGTCATATAGCTAATTAGGTTTAAAGCCCATTTTAAACTCTTAAGGATGTAGCTCTCGGGCCTGTGATTTTATTAGCCATCATTCTGTTCATCCTGGACATGGGGGCCTTAGTATCGATCTACATGTGTGCATGTGTGTATTGTGAGGACTGTCAAGAATGTGGTCTGTCCTCCGTGTCGTGCATCATGTTTATCTCATCTAAAGGTAAAAGGGAATTATACCTATGTACTGTTGTATATCATTTGTTGGAGTTAATACTGTTGAGAAGCTGAAGGGAAAGGTCCACTAAACAGGTCTGCTTTCTGGCTGTACTTAAGCACTGTATCTCATTTGGCATCTGTGACACAGTGAATGACAGAGAGCACGGTCACTACCCCTACCTCAATAGTTGATTGATTGTGTCAACTTGAGTAAGTAACCCCCAACTAAATTAGCTCAGCATAGTTCTGGGTGTAGAAGACCCACTGTAGGGAGGATTATCACCAGAATGCTAAAAAAGGGAAACAAAGAAGAAAGGATCACTTCTGTCTTGATGAGCTCCAGTCTTCATTTTCACCTTGAACATTGTCTCCTGGCTTCCAGCACAGACTCTTTAGCTTCCGACACTGACCTTTCAGCCTTCTAAGATGAAATCCCACAGGACAATACACTGAGCTCCAGGCCTTCAATTGGATCATTTGACTCCCCAGAGCACATGCAGACCTTTTGTATCCTTTCACACCTGATTCTGTGAGCAACCATTGTAAGCCAATCTTGTAAATTCTTATGTATTTGTACAGTATCTTATATTACATGTTTCTCTAGTAAGCACTGACTGATACACTAATTGATTTCTTTCTGATTATATTTGTCTGTTTAACTCTTTCTTCTGAGCCATTCTCCAGTGCTCTTTGATTCCAGGAATGACAGGTCTGATCAATGTACATCTGTAATGACAAGGAACTGAAACTACCTCAAGTGAAGGTAAGCCTTGCCAATCACCCCTAAGGGAGAGCAATTACCCCATGATGGGAACCTGTGGCTGCCCTGCTTCCAAGCAAGAGCTATTCTTCTCTCAGTGGGAACCAAATTGTCTCCTCACTCAATGAGGACTCTCCCACAACCTCCCAGAACCAGTTCTGAGATATCCACCAACCAGACCACTATTTTACCAGGGTAACCTACTGTTGCAGTGGTAGTGCCAGCTATACAACCCCTTGCCTTTTATTTCCTTCTCTGTTAAATGCTAAAGCTCTGTCAGGCTCTAGAAGACAGAGCTTGAATCCCTTTATCTGTTTTTCCAATCTGGCCACACTGATTAAAGTTCCTTTTCTTCATCATTGCTCTGCTCCTTGAGTGGTGTTTTAGGCTGGGTAGCTGCGCCTGGTCTTTTGGAACTCCCAAGAACTGAGACACTTGCCCTAAAACCCTGGTATGAAAAGACAGCTGGAAATTTATTAATGGTTTGACAAAAAGAAACTAGTTTGTTAATTTTCAACCAGATTAGAAGAAATTAATATGGTACTTTGTTTCTAGTATTTTCCTTGTTTATACCCTATCCCTGATTCCTAATCAAGTTTCCCTAGTGTTTTTAAAGTAATTTGAATGCTTCTGAGAAGGGAAGAATCAGAGTTGTTGTTACTGTACTGATTCCTGAGCCTTGGCTCCTGCCAGCCAGAGGCCTCCCCTGTCACTCCTATATAGCCACAGTGATGACTGCTTTGTGTCACAGTGAGGCAGGAAATGCAGGGCGTAGCTAAAACTGGCTGGGAAAGTAGATGTGACCCGTTAGTTGCAAAATCCCAGGACACATGTGCACATGGACTTCTCACAATAACTTGGGCAGGTTTTGATAGGATTACCTGGACAGGATGGGATGTAAAAAGGGACAGTTGCTATTAAGCCCTTGATATTATGTCTTCACAATCACCCACCCTATCCTGCAGAGTATATTAATTTTTTTTCCTTTTTTTCCTACTTTTACTTGGCCCAAACTCACTCTGCAGGACCTGTTTCTTCCTACTTTTAATAAATATGAAACTATCCCCATTTATGCTTGTTTTGACCAACTACAAATCACTTTTAGGAGACTCCAGAACCCAAATCCCTATAACAATACAGTGGCCACAAGTGATTCTATCAGGATAGATCAACCTGATCCCACTCTTTATTGGCAACTTATTATCTGGACTCAGCACCAAAACACAGAGGGAAAGGCCTGTTTCACTTCTCTTGTTCTCAGCTCTACCTTTCCCAAGGCCTAACTGAAAGATCATTTTTGTTCTTACCGAAATTCTTCATCTTGATTGAATCACCTCAGTCCACAATTCTCTTTTTAGCGTGAATGTCTTCCAGGTAATTACCCTTGAGAATGAAAGTTCAAAGTGTATGTATAATTTGTCATCAAAAGAAAAAAAACTGGGTATCTCAGCAGTGTTTTGTTCCTATGGTTCTAATAAGGATGATCTTGATGAATAAAGGAAAAAATAGTGGAAAATATAGCAATGACAATGTATTGAACATCCACTGTATATGATATTGTAATAGGCTCCATAATAACCTTTGTCTCATTGAAATCTCACAGCCCCCTTACTATTGTTCTCAGTTTGGAACTGAAGAAACTGAGACTTGGAAAAGTAAAATCACTTGCTAAAAATCACATGTTATCCATAACAGCATATAAGCCTGCTTTAGTGTCTAAATATCGAGCAGATATCAGTGATGCACAGCTTTCAAAATATATTGGCACTATAGCAGAGAAATTCTGAATTATTGGGCAGAACCCTAACCCTTCCAGTGGACATGGATGGGTACCAAGAATGAAGAAGACCAGAACTGGACACCTCCCCTGTGCAAGTACATGAACTCTCCTAAGTGAGCCTGAGGGATAGCTGTATGGAGGGGTAAACCCTCCATCTCCATTCTAACATCAAGAAGGACAGACTTCCACAATGGATCCAGGAGAGAGAGCAATTGCCCTGTAGCTCAAAGGTGAGAACTTCAAAATTAAGTGAAAATTTAAAGTGAATACATTTTTGAAATCTCAGTGAGATCTTTATACTAAGGTTTTCTAGTGAAATCTGACAGGCTGAGATTAAATCAGGCTATTTTCAAAAAGCATTCCTCAAGTGAACCAATTTTTATTATAACGACTTGAAAAAATACAAATAACTCTCCTGGTGCCACTTACTTTGACTGCAATGAGAGAATGGACCTTAGATACTAACCTCCATGCGAGTTATTATAATTGCAAACTGTTATGGTTTATATCTAGTTGTCCTCCCAAACCCTCAAGTGCTCATAGGTGGGGATTTGGGAGGTGATTAGATCATGGGGTAGTGATACTCACTACTTAGTTTACTAATGAGTTTATAACTGAATGTAATGTTGGGAGGTGAAACCTGGTTGAAGACAGTGGGTCCATGGAGGTGTGCCCTGGGTGTATCTCCCTCCCTCCTCCCTTGAGCTCACTCCAGGTTCTGCCTGTCATACATATGCTCTTTCTCTTCTGCCATGCACATTTCCCATGTCACCCTGCCTTGGAGCCAACCAGCTACGGACTGAAACTTCTACAGACTGAGCCAAAATAAACCTTTCCTCCTTAGAGTTGTGGGTGTCAGGTATTGTGTCTTAGTGACTAGAAAGTAACTAAGACAAAAACATTTTGGAGACTTACTTTAGAGAGGGTTTATAGAAGCTTATTGTTATCAATTGTTTTAGATGCTACCTGCATCACCTGAGTTCTTGGGGCTTCTGAAAGCTGGAGACCATCTAGGAACTCAACCTAAGAATTATAAGAAATTTACTGCAATTTAATTTTATGGAAGTTATTCTACCAGGAAATGAACTTTGTTTTTGGAGGTAGGGGGCCTTTGTACAAATGTATAGTGTCACTCAGACAGATGCAGAAACCCCACTTCCAGGCACAAAGCACAGGGGCTGTGCTTAGTAATCTCTGGACATTTATGTTATAATGAAATCTCTTTGACAGTTTCATTTTCTAACTCTGCTTCTATTTGACCTATTAAATCTTACACACTCTGGCTTTTATTTCCACTGACAAGATATAGACACTACAGTATTTGTAAAACTTAGGATCATTTACAGATCAGAGGATTTCAATATTCTGCTACCTCTAATAAACTCTTCTTTGTACTTGTTTAAGATCCCTCAGAAAAAGAAGAAAAAAGTACTTTATATTGTTTGTTAATGGTATGTCAGGTCACTGAGGACTTAGCTTAGTGGGTTAAGTGCCTGCCTGGCATGTGAGTTTGATTCCCGGTACCAAAAAAAAAAAAAAAAAAAAAGAATAGTATGCCAGGTGGCTCATCCTCATTACTTATCTGCTGCTTTGGGGCAATTTGACAAAGATATGTATTCTGGATCCCTCTGCTTCCTGCCACTCTACTTGAAAATTGTAGAATCATTCAACACATTTCTAAATGATTTCAAATTGCAGGATTAAGATTAATTTACTCTAGTTCATTTCAAGTTGAAACACTGTAATATTGAGGGTTGGAAAAAGTCAAGATTATCCCTTTCTATATAGCAACCACATACTAAGTCTTAAATTTTATATCCTTAGGTATAAAAAAAAAGACAGCAGAGTTCCTAGGTGTTGACTGCTATATCCCAGGCAATGGCTTTATTCACATTGTCTTCAATCCTGACAACAATCTTTGTGGGTAAAGATTAAATTATTCTCATTTTATATATGAAGAAGTTGAAGTTTATCAAGATTGATTTACTTAGGGTTGTGCAGCTGTAAAATGATGGCTCCTATCCTCTAATGTCTCACTGTACTTCTATCTCTGTTAAATATTATTCTGATACATTATAATACTATAGAAGTTAACATTTATCATATACCTGCATGTACAAAGCATTCTAAGTATTTATCATTATATAATATGAATTCATTTAATTCTTACAACTATATGACATGAAGACACTTATAACCCCCATTTTTCCAATAAAGAAACTGAGGCACAAAGAGGTTGAATGTTCTTCCCAGAGTTCACTGAGCTGGTAGGTAACAAAGTCAGAATTCAATTCCATCTGTCTACCTTTTCCTTAATCACATGTGATATTTCTTACTTACCATAGGAACTTTTCTTTGTATTTATTTATTTATTTTTTATTTTAAAGATAGTAAAATCCAACAAAACATAACAACAAAGTCTATCAAAACAAAGCAGTAGAACTGGTACAGAACTTCAAAGTAAGAGAGTAGGAAAACAATAGCTACTATAGTATATCTTGTCATCTTCACAATAGTTGACCATTACATCAGGTATAGTAAAAACAGAATAAAACCAATCAAAACAGAATATGAAATAAAGCAAAAAAATTAATCAGAATAAGCAAAAACACTGAGAACAATATTGGGCCTCAAAGACAAGACAGAAGGGAATCCCCCATATTTACTACATTGCACATTGTCATCCTCCCAACAGATGCTCAGACTGCCAGCCCCAGGCCTGCAAAATCAACCAAACAACACAAGATTTAGTTGCTTTATGTACCTTAGTTGCTATCAACTTAGCCAGTCCTCTGAACCAGCAGGTTGCTTATTGGCGGGGTGCGGGGGGTTGATTCTCAGCCTGCATGCCAGTAGACACAGATTTTCTCTTCCTGGAGACCACACCGCTCATGCCACTCAACAGGAAGGCTGGCTAGTTGTCTTCTGGTTGGATCCTCCCTGACCCAACCCAAAGCAGTCCCTCTAAATCACCACGGGGGAAAGAAGTATGAAAATAAGTGGAAGGCAACCTATGCATTATTGCATTATTATTACCTTGCATTATGGTTAAGCTAGCAGGAACTTTTGTTTTCTTAAATTTTTTTATTATCTTTATTTTAAAGAGAATAAAACGAAGTGAAACAAAAACAGAATAAAACCAATCAAACAAACCAGTGTGACACAGGACTTCAAAACAATGGGAAATCAACAATGGTTACCAAAATGCCTCTTGTCTTCACAACAGCTGCATATACCTTCAGACACAGTAAAAATCAAACAAAACAGAACAGAGTAGAGCCAACAAAAGCAAAACAATGAATGCAATAAAGGAATTCAAAACAAGAAAATAGTAAATCCAAAATGGCTACCATAATATATCTTGTTTTCTTTGAAATAGCTGCCCATGCCATTGGATATAATAAAATCAAACAAAACAAAACAATAAAACCCAACCCAATAAAACAATGAAAATGATACAGGACTCCAACACAAGATAATAGGAAATTAACAATGGCTACCACCTTCAGAAGGAGCTCTCCCATAGATGCTACATTGCATATTGTAATCCTCTGAACAGATGATCAAACTACCAGCTTTAGACCTGCAAAGTCAGTGAAACACTAAACACTTCAAGTATTAAATTGTATTTTACCTCATTAGCTATCATCACAGCCCATGTTTCTCCAGATCAGCTGGTCACTTACAGTGGGGAGTTGGCTCTTCTTGTTTCCCAGCCCATGCACTAGAAGGTGCTCGCATCTGGCTCTCCTCCCAGTGGCCCAAACATGGTGCTGATTCACAGGGAGGGCTTGCTTCTTGGTGACTTCTTGTTCTCCTCTCCTGCAGTCCATGAATGGTGCTGACTCACGGAAAAGGCTGGTGTCTGGCTCTCCCCACAACAGCACGCACATGGCATGGCTTCGCAGGGAGGGCTTGCTTCTTAGTGACTTCTTGTTCTCTTCCCCCACAGTCCATGGTATTAGGTTCTTGAGGGTAAATTTTTAAAACTTATATAATTCTTTCAAAATATTTGTGTGGCTACACACATCAGAAATTTACATTTTTACTGTTGAGTAATATTTCATTGCATAAGTATGCCAAAATTTGTTTATCTATTCATCAATTTATGGGCATTTGGGATATTTCCAATGGAGGGAATTATAAATTAAGGTGCTATGAGCATTTGTGTACATGTCTTTGCGTTTTTAATAATTTTTATTTTATTTTATAAAAAATTAATAACAAAATAAAAGGCAGCACCAAGTTAATACACTGTGTACTGTTATCATCAAAGTAGTTACTGAGTGTACAAGACATAGAAAAAAATTCGCTCTTACAAAAAATAAACAGATAATAGCACAAAATAAATGGATGCAACCTGAGAATATAATATTAAGTAAAATAAATTTGACACACAAGATTAAATATCACTTGATTTCTCTTATATGAGAAACTCATAAATATATATATATATATATATATATATATATACACATAAAGAGCAAAATAAAAAGAGAAATAAATAGGAAGTAAGGGGAAGTTAATAATCCCCAAATTACGTATCCTGTTGTTTTAAAATTATTTGAGCGTATATGTTAGTTTGTTTCATTTATCGTACTAGCTTCTCTTAGTTCATCGAAAAGAAAGTACTGTCCTTTTATTTTAATAGAAATGTGCCTCTGGAGACAACTGATCTGCCCTCTGGGGGACTGGAGGATCCATGCGGACCCCCAGCGGAGAATGCGAATGGGCCCTGCCAGGACCCACCCCGCTGGGCCCGAGTGGCTCCAACCACGAGACAACTGATCTGCCTTCTGGGGGACTGGGTGTCCCGCACGGACCCCTGGAGGAGAACAACAATGAGCCCTGCCAGGACCCAGCCCACTGGCCCCCGTGGCTCCAACAGGAAACAACTGATCTGCCCTCTGTGGGGCTGGGTGACCCATGCAGACCCCCGGAGGAGAACGAGAATGGGTCCTGCCAGGACCCACCCTGCTGGGCCCAAGCAGCACCGGCACGTGGGCTTGGAATCAAGGACCAACCCCCTGACCACCCCAAGCAACCTGCTGGTTTGGAGGTCCGGCTAAATTGATAGCAACTAAGGAACATTATGCATCTAAATGCTAGTATTGTTTCATAGATTTTGCAGGCCTCTGGTCGGCAACCTGAGCATCTCTTCAGAAGATGACAGTAGGCAATGTAGCAAATATGGGGGATTCTCTTTTGTCTTGTCTCACTGTTTTGCTTTACTCTGATCGTTATATTTTTTTTTGCTTTATTTTATATTGTTTTTATTGGTTTTATTCTGTTTTGTTTTTGGTTCAATTCTACTATACCTGTTGGAATGATCAGCTATTCTGAAGATAACAAGATATACTATAGTAGCTATTGTATTCACATTATCTTTCTTTGGAGTTCTGTACCAGTTCTACTGCTTTGTTTTGATTGACTTTATTCTGTTATGTTCTGTTGGATTTTACTATTTTTAAAATAAAAAAAAGGAAATATGCCTCTGAGTCACATGGCAAGTAATACAAAAAGTATTCTTGGTAAAAAGCATGATAATAGTATGGAAATGATCACCTTTCTTTTTTTTTTTTAATTTAAGAAAAAATAGATACAGAAGATAGAAACAAAAATAAAAAAAGACAGACAAACAACAACAACAGATCTGATACGATAACACTGTGGGTTTACACACTGAGGTGGTTGAAGTTTGACAGTAGTTACAATATTGCATATCATTACCTTCCTAGGGGTTGGGCATATTGACAGATATAGACATGTAAGATTTATCAATTCAGGTATATTAACTTTTCTTTTTCAATAGCTATTGTATTTAGCAATACAGTTTTTTTTAACTGTCTTATTTATGCATATTTATAAATTTATGTCTTTTTCCTTTTCTCTTCCTTCCTTCCTTTCC
>RJWM01015361.1:7362-48630 GCA_004363535.1 Dasyprocta punctata
ACTCATATGATTGGATCAATCTTGCATGTCTATATCTGTTAATGTAAGAAACCGTTTTAAAGATAACGATGCGCAAATTGCAACCATTGTCAAGCTTCTATCTTCCGGTTTTGTAAACCTGCAATGTTGTGTATTTATGCTAGTTGTTTGCTTGTCTCCTTTGCTTGTTGTTTTTACTATATATGTCGTTTTTTTGTTGAAAAAAAAAAAAGAAATGATGCAGAATTTCAAAAAAAAAAAAGTAGGGTATTAACATTAGTTAGAAGTTGCATTACTTAGAAGTTGTTGTTCAGGTTATAAAATCCAGGTACAAAAGTGATCAATCAAACAATGACAGCACAAACTGTCCTTTTTGATAAACTAACAGAGATTAGTAGTATAGTTATCTATCTAGCATACATATACATACATGCACTTATATTTATTTACCAACATACATATCATCTTTTCCTTTCTTCCTTTTTTCTTTTCCCCTATCCTAGTTGTTCTGTCCTTTTGAGCACTTTCTTTCCCTTTCATTATTACAATATCTATTGTATATTTAGGATCTTATTACTCTTTCAGATTTTTGTTTTTTATTATTTTTTATACTAGGAAAGCAATATGATATTTATAAATGTGAATTTGATTTATTTCACTTATGAATTTGGTCTCTCTTAATTTCGGTGGTGGAACTAAACTAATTCCACACATGGTAATGAAAGTTTTAGGTGACTGTCCTCTAGCAACTCACACCAATTGTAAGAGCCAGAGTCCCATGCCAGAACAAGTGGCCATGTAGATTTCATTGGGGGTATTGCACTTATCCTTCCTTTGATCAATCCATGTGGATGCTATTGGGTTGAGCAGATATACAGTGAATGACCAATGTAGAGTCAGCACCCTTTTTGAAGTTAATGCATATGAGGGTTTGCAGGTGGTGGTTTTGGAGCAATTCTAGTAGGGTGACTGATGACTATTCTGTGACCTCCTTCATTGCCACCTGCCCTTTCCTCACTTTTTGGCTGAAAATGTACAGGAGCCAAATATGAAGACTATAGTAAACTACCTTGAAATGACAGTTTCTCATTTCTCACATGTTAGAGTTGCCTTGCCTCCTTTGGCTACCTTGCAGGGGATTTGTCTCAGTTACTTTCCTCATTGCTGGGACAACATACCCAACACCCAAAGTTAAGGAAGGAAAGGTTTATTTAGCTTACAGTTTGTAAAGATTTCAATTCATAATCAGCTGGCTCCAAGGCAGGATGGCATGGCAGAGGGGCAACAGTTCATGGTGACAGAAGACAGCAAAAGCAACAAAAGCAAAAGGCGGAGAGCAAGTTTGTTTTCCTCTCTTATATTGTATGCAGGCTACCCACCCTAGGGTGGATGTAGCACTCACACTCCAATCACAAACTCTAGATTCAGTCACTTCCTAAAAGCCTACCCTCCCCATGACCACAGAAGGCTTTGGGGGGTCAGCCAGGAAAAACCATAACAGGATGGCTCCTCCCTCCTATAATACAAAGAGGGAGACAAGGAAAAATGTTAAAAGAGACTTCACAGAAAAAACTAGAAACTCAGGAGGCTGAGGTATGTGGAGTGTTGTGACTTTGAGGCCATCCTGGGCTACAGCGCTAGCACAAGGCCAGCCTGAACTACATAGTGCAATCCTGCCTCAAAAAACTAGGGCTAGAAGTTTGGCTCAGTGGCTTAAGGGCCTGTCTGGCAGGCATGAGGCTGTGAGTTTGATCCCCAGTGCCGCAAAAAAAAAAAAAAAAAGAAAAGAAAAAGAAAAAACTAGAAAGACAGGCTCTGGATCAACTTTTATCTGTTGGATAACAGATTATGCTAGTATGCTAGTGTCATAGCCTAGAAATTATTGCTGCTCAATAACTATCAAAGTTTTCATGGGATAGAGAGAAACAGTATTTATCAGGACTTGCCTGGGTGACCACAGTCCATCCATGCTTGTAGATACAAAGTACAATAAAAAAACAATGTTTAAATGTTTCAAAAATAGTATTACAGTAAAAGACACATTGTAGTTAAACCTCAAAACACTTTCCCTTGCTTTGAACACACTTTTAGTGTTTAGTTGTGCTGCAGTTGCTATCTAGCTGTCCTGAATCCATTCAAAATGTTTATCTACCATGGTCATTTTGCATTTGAGGAAGAGATAGAAGTTGCATGATGCCAGATTCAGTAAAGTGGATAAGGTGTAATGTTTCTTAAAGTCCATCTTTCCACTAGATGCCACACAATAGTTGCATTCACTACATTTTTAATCACATCTCCTAAAGTTACTCACAAAAGAGAACTTCCAGAACTGCTTCAAAAAGTGGCAAGAATAATAGGGTAAATGTGTTTGAATTGAGTAGGAATATTTTGAGGTGGATTAAAGGCAAACTATCACTTATTGTAGTAAAACTTTTAAATTAAACATGCACCATAGATTCTGGTCAGCTTTTTCACTCTAAAATAATCCATGATTGATTTCACAGACACCCACAGAGAATAATACATGTGGATTTTATGGCTTGGCACCGCTCTTTTCCCTGTTCCCAACTGCCATTACTACTACCCCCACCTTGCCAGGCTGATCTGCTTTACTGAACGCTGCTCTCGTATATTTTGAAAATATATTTAATAAAATATCTCCTGTCGCAGAATATCTACTGTGAGAACTTTGTTCACAATGTCCATTATGAAATATCCTCAGGGAAAAACTTCGAAGTCAACATGATGAAGAAAGTTGCTTGTGTTGAGTCATTTGTTTGTTTTTATATTTCAACTGCTACAGATCGTGTGTGATGGCTTGGATTTCTCTTTTCATATTGACTGCTAGAAAGTTTAGAATCAATGTTGATGCCAATCTAAAATATGGGTAAACTTACTTACTATGAATTTAATTTTATTTTATTTTATTCAAATAATATGCTTTTAATCCATTAGTAATAAAAATGCTGTTACTCAAAATTAACTACTTATATCTATAAAGCAATTAATTATGGTATTATGTGGACCAGAGAAGATATAGTATTTCTTTACCATACAACTTTCTACCTGTGATTCTACTAAAGCAATTTAAGAGAAAGCCAGCACATGAGTGAAGAGTTGCACTGATATTAAACAGGACTTTGATTTCCAGGTTATTACTTAACTGTTACCTTCAAACAATTCTCTAATCTCTAAATTTTTCCATAAAGAAGAAAATATAGTCATGTCTACATTATGATTAAATGCAGACTTGATGCTATGAGATTTATAACACGTATATTTTAGCATCCCCTTCCTTTATGTACACACTTAACACAGTGACATACATATATATGTACACGTATACATGTATATATATATATAATATATATTATATATTATATATATATACACACATATATACATTTCTTTCAGAGAAGTGGTCCTTTTTGACCCAGTACCTAAGGCTTTCACAGTGGTCAATTCATCATGTGTTGTAATGATATTCACAGGATTCATTTCATTGCTATATTGTTCTCTCTTAGTTACTGCCTTCCTCCATTTGAACTCTTGCCAGTAAAATGATTTTGTTACTTCTTAAACAATAAAAGAAGAAAGGGTAGGGGACTCTAATAGCTGAGGGCAATGTAGTGAACTGTACCATGATAACAGTTTTATACCTGTCATCTAGATGAATTCTGGTGCACTGAGGAAGAAGGAGATGAAAAAATGAATTTTTTCAAAGCTACTTTTCCAGCCAATCACAGTTGAATCTTTTTTATTACAATGAGTAGAACATCACAAGGACATAACCATGCAAAGTCACTTCAAAGTTTTGAGTAAGAGAAAATTTTTTCCATTTCAAATACATGAAAACTTTAGATAGACAGAAAATAATTATTTCTATGTGCATCAATTCAGATCACTGAAAATTTACACCACGCTTTTTATTTTTCTCTTAATTATTACAAGACAAGTATTTCTCTTTGGGCAATGAGGGGAAATAAAGGATGTCAGTATGAATACTATTAAGATTTGCAAAAAAGATTTGCACTTGATATTAGCATAAATGACATTCAAATACAGAATAGGTCCTTTGATAATTCTTAAATAGCAAAGATAGCACAGGAACCCCAGTGCACAGGTTTCCTCTGGTAAAATCATCTCTGTGGCTTCTTCCTTCATTTCTGTAAATAGCCCCCTTTATTAAAAAGATATATACAACCAAACTATTTTAATAATGTTGGTTCACACCATTAAAATAGTACTTTCATTTCATCCTTCCATTTTTATTTTTTATTTTATCATAAACATATATCTTATCTAATCAAATAAACCTAGCAATTAATTAGCTGTGAATATAAGTAATACATTTCTGTCTTTTAGAAAAAAACATAAAGAAGTATGGTGATCCAATTATATTCCATCTTTCATTAAGGAGTAAAAAAATTGTATGACTTTATTCAGACATACTTATTAAGAGGCTTTGATGTACTTGGTACCATCTTATTTCCTCATTCCTGATAAATGAATTAAAATTTTTGCCTTTGAAAAACATGCATCCTGGCACAAATTTCTAAATTGTGAGACAAAAGAAGGGAAAGTAACAGATCTCAGAGGAATTGTTACATTTAAAAGTGAAGTTCTTACATAATAAATAATAATAGTGTTAATGATAGCCAGTTCTTGCTTGTTACTATGGGTCACAAATCGCTTTTTAACTCAAACAATTTATTACACACTAGCTTTTGCGAGTTTGATACTTTCACTGTACCCTCCTTACAACTGAGAAAAATGAGTTTTAGTAATTTTCCCATATCCAGAGAAGTAAGAAATAGTAAAACAAGGCTCAAATTCAGACAGATCTGTTATCTTTAGCAGTTGGTTTTTCTCCTCCCTTGTATTATAAATCTAAGGCATACATCAAGTGGACTTTTTGTTTGACTTACAAAATTATATCTCAGATATTTTCAGTATTAACAAAATGACCTCTTTCTTGAAACACATATAATAGGTAAGGACATAGACATCTCATGTAAGTAAGGATCTAGTGCTTCCCAATTTGAATGTTAAGTAGATCAAATCAATGTCATTATTTCATAGAGCCAAATAATATGACAGGAATTATAAGTTTATTGCCCAACATAGTATTACAGGTAAAAGACCAACTTTTTTCATTATTCTTATTAAAAATATTCCAAATATAAAATGAAACTCTTATCTAAAAGTGATTAATAGCAGTATTGCCTTTTTGAACCTCGATCAATTTATCTTTCAGATGAAGTTGTTTTATGATTTCCATTGTATTCCTTCTTACTGCTCTCTGTTCGCAGATAGAAGAGAAAATAAGGGAATGGTGATTATTTACGGGCTAAGTGGTCTTTTCTCGACAGCCTGGCTGTTAACCAGTCCTTCTATTTATCTAAAATAAAACCCATTCCCTTCTTTCTACTGTGAAATGAAAGCATTTTCCCATGCTGTTTAGCCATCAATGTAACTTGCATTATTATTTTCCCCAAATAATATTAATTTAGGTTATGTAACATGAAATGAAGTGTTTCCATATTTTTAGCATGTCATCTGCGTCTACTTCTCGTAGATATTGCTTTCTAACTATTCTTAATTGTGCTTTCCCCAGTACCTTGCATTTTACTAAATGGTCTTTCCATAAAAATACCATCTCTTTAATTTTCTTTATCTTTCCTAAGTTCTTAATGCATTTGGTCTAAGACACAGGATCTTTTGTTACGTTCCTTTTCTATTCTTTCAAAACATCTTTTTTCCTGACTCCACTTGCAGATTTCCTTCCCCTTTTCTACTGTGTATTACAGAACAAAGGGCTTCTCCCATTGTTTCTCCCTATTTCCAGACATGACTGCCACACAGCTGGTTTCCCACAGTCATACTCAAACGATGCTACTTTGTCTAGAGATAAGTATTGCCTCCAAATTTATATGATTATGACTTTAATCCATAAATATATTGAACCACATCCTCTTTTTACTTCCTTAATGGCTCTACTTATCTAATGTATCTTTAATCCTTATGCCTGTAATGACTTTACAAATTTTCTTTCACAGATGCCATTTTGGTATTTGTTTCCAATTACTTAAGTTCAAATACTATTTGAACATCACATCAAACTTCCTATTTTTGTTTAACATTCTGCTTTTTAAAGCATCATCGAATTTCAGAGCTTCAATTTCCACTTTTTCTTAATTTCTTAATTTCTCCTAAATCTATGTCTTCAAGCATTGATCCCTAGCTAGTTTTTAAATATCTCAGCTTACTCATTCTTTCAGCTCCATTACCATAGTGCAGAGGTGACTCCATTGCTTCTTTCCCAATGCTTCTTTTTTCTCTGTACCAAGTTTTGAACCACCATCAGTGTTTCTCTTCAATCAGTCTCCCAAATCCTTGCAGTTGTATCTTTTCCATGCTTCTTATTTTTGTGATCTTTGTTCTATTTCCAGTGCTGCTAGTCCAGTTGTCCTGAGCTATCTGCCAGTAATATTGTAATAGTTTTCTACTTATTGTACTTACTTTCAGTCTTGTGTTCTACTTTAAAAGTTGCATTATCACATTTCACTTCAAAAATGTAGAGTGAAGTTGACAATTTTTCATCAAATGCCTACCTTGTCTTCTATTACATAAATAGTGGCATTCACACTATTCATGTAATAGAAGACATTACACTTACAGCTCTATCACACCAGGTCCCGGAAAACCTTCCTAGCCTGTGAACGTCAGTCATCAATTCTTCTGCTACCTCTCCTTAAAGAGATTATCAACTTTCCTATTTTACTGACCCCATTTATTTATTTTCTCGTACAATGATGCCCTCAGCCTTTCTCATCATTCTTTATCACACCTACCTTATCTCCTATGGCTGAGTTATTTTTCTTTTTGGCATTCACACACTTTTTTGAATTGTTCACCTTTCATTGAATGAAATTGAATGCATTAGATGACATATATATTTCATGAATACAGTTTGGACAGAGATAGCGTGGGTTCCTGTTAAGATAGCAAAGATTCATGACAGGAATTAAGTGCATTATAGTCAAGAGTGCTTTAAAATGCCTACATTTATTTTGCACCTGGAACTCTGTATTGTTTTAACTAACAGTTCACCATAAGTAGTTTCCAAAATGTGCTATTCTTGAGTTACTGATTTGAAAATTTCAGAAAACACAATTATATATATCTATAATCAAATATTTCAGAATATTTAATATCTTTAATATTAACCATAAAATTGACTGATAACAAAAGCAATATGTACAAAATTTATTTTCTATGTTTTGGAAAAAAAAGTGATGTCTGAAATGGTATTAAATGTATCCTGAGACAGAGCATAGGTGATCCAAGCAAAGATCTGTTTTTACTTTGAGACTCAATCTGTCTTAAGTTTCGGTAGAACTAACTCTGTTGTATTGTTAGTTTACAAAATGCATAGTAAAATCGTGATACTTAACTGTTGTGTGACTTTGAGTAAGAACTGCCTGGCTGATTGTATTAGCTTAGTTCTGGGTGTGGCTGAATGGATTTACTGAAGACAGAAGACTCACCCTGGGTGTGAGTGGCACCAGGCCATAGACTCACTGTCTGAGTGGAATAAAAGGAAATGGAAGAAGAAAGGCTGGCTTCAGGTTCTTCGGAGGAGCTGCAGTGTCCACCATCTCCTTGGGACATCCGTCTCCAGACTTCCAAAGCAAATCCTGCATCCTTTCAATGCAGACTCTTCTGCCTTCCAGCTCAGATGTTTCAGGTTACTAGTTCAGATTCTTCAGCCTTCTAACATACAGCCTACTACTTCCAACAGAATTGTGCAGCAAGCGCTGGGTCTTCCACATTTGCACCTGGATTGTTCATCTCTCCAGTTCACTTTTGCATTCTTCCACACCTGACTCTGCAGGCAGCCATCGTAAGCCTACCATGTAAGTCATATATATATATGCATAGTAAACCGTGATAGTTAACTACATACTATTTGTATAGTATTATATTAAATCTGTCACTCTAGCAAACCATGACTGATATAATATATACTACTTATGTTATTAAAGTATTAATTACGTATCTCAGACAATGACCAAGTAAAAATAATCAACAAAATTAGAGATGTCCTCACTAGTTTCCTTTTGCTCACCATTACAACGTTAAAATTAATAATATCAAGTAGATGGTGCTTTCCCTTAAAATTTATCATGAAGGATAGAGCTTCTTCTGAACACATAAGACATTTCCTCTCAGTTGAATTGTGACTTGTCTCTTTGACACTGAATACTGACTGCAGTGGATCTACCTAAGTGCTCAAATTTGAGATCCTTTTGTCATTTGCTTTCCACAGAGATGAACCAAACCCCACCAATTTTGTGAAGCACATTCTGTTCATTGGTAGTCTGGAGGTCTTACTAATCAGCACTTAGTGATAAGCCGTACACAGGTAAGCTGAACGCCATGTGCTGTCCTACTTCAGGGCTATCCTGAAAGAGAGCTTGGGGAATAATCATTGCATAGACTGTGCTTTTTAAAAATTAGGTTCAACCCTTCACTAGCACTTCAATGCAAGATTCATGTTTTCTTTTGTCTTGTTTATGGAAAGTTTAATAATAATTTCAACACGTTCAAGTTCAAAGGACATTTGCAGAATCCTATATGCTGTCTCCTCTCATTGCTCTATTTCCAATTTCAGGAGCCTTTCATGTTAAGGAAGCCATAACTCCATATCTCCAATTAAGCTTTAGAGAGTTAAGGGTAGAGAAAATGAAGATAAGGGGATTAAAACAAATTTTGTAAAGTCTCTAATTTAAAGTTAAATTAATTAAAACCATTTCTTCCTCAAAACAGAACATTTGTCACAATGGTTCTATACATAGATTCAGATCTTTTGTTTTCTAATTCAGAGTTGTCAGACTTGCTTTCCAGCCGAGTATATTAATCTTTTCCTTACCTCTTCCCTTTCCTATTCCTTGTAATGATGTTGAATTTTACAAGAACTCTGTGCTCCTGCTGTTTTGTGCCCCAATTAATGGTGACTAGCAAAATATTTTCCTGACCTTACATATTCCTAAATAAGATCCATTTTAACACTTTCTCAGTGACTCAGAGGAAAGATCCACCTCTCTTCTTCCTTAGGACTTGAATATGATTGACAGGTGACTCCCAGAAAAGCACCAGATTCTCTTGATCATTGTTTTGGGATATTTCTCATCGAAGAATGTTCTATTTCAACAAAATAAATAAAATCATCTCCTAACTCATCCAGTGTGTTATATCTCTGACATCTACAACATAGTTTAAAAAATTATAAAAGACTTTTCTGAACACGGTCATATCTGTAGCTAAGAAGGTCTTAAATGTTTGTCATCTCTGAAACATATGAACCTATCCTAATGTCATAAGGCTGTATTTCACTGAAGGAGGCATCAACACTGGAAACATATTGCCTGTGTGTTGGTTACATTACCAAAGTTACCAAATGCTCTTTTCATACAAGAAAAGTAGGAGGACAATGAGAAGTGTTAGAAAATGTAGCATATTAAAATAATGTAATATTTATTTTCTAAAGTTAATAATCTTCATCAATATTTAATGTACTCTGAACAGGACATTTGGATGAAAATCTTCCTATCTATAGGGAATGTATGATTTCTTACTAGATTTATTTACAAATTTCTGAAAGCCATCATGAATATTAGATTTTTGAAAATCTAATGTGAGAGAGATTATTCTTTGCTTAAAGTATTTACCACTGTACTTAGCATGAGGTAAGAGTGAGAAGTTAAAATAATAAAGTACTGTAGAAATTAATTGATGTTAGTGTGCTACAGAAATATATATATTCTTATCTGCCATTTGTATCTATTTTGTGATTAATGTGAGTTCAACCATCTGAGAATAAATTGTGTTTAGGGAAAGACTCAATGGAATTATAAAATTACTAACAAAATTAAATATTATCACAAGATAATGCACCTGACTGATTTTCGAAAATGAGAGAATGTTTGAAAAATATACAGAAATTTTAAGCCCTATATACTAACAGTGAGTAGTTTTTTAAAGTGGTTTATTCCTTACAAATAGTTATTGATTACTCATTATGTTAATTTCATTATAGAAATATACTAAGACTACTAAAAGAAATTTAAAAAATCAAAAGTAGTGTCCTTAGAGGACCATATGATACGGTCATGTAATCAAAATGCTAAAATGATATCAGAGAAAAGTACAATATGGCAATTGTGAAATGATTAGTATAGAAAATATTTTAAAGAATAGAGTGAATGCAGGATCTAATGCATATATCAAGTGAAGCAATTGCCTCCTTACTGGTCAATGTATGATATCTAGAAATATCAACCTCTTAAAATCTTAGCAAGACTGCCCAGGGAGGAAAAATATAAATGCTACTTGACAGGGAAAAAAAATGAGCAGAATAATCTTCAAGGAAAGCATCAGAGGACAGCCGCCTAAAGAGTGAAGATAAGAAAACAAAGCTATTGAGAAACAACACATGTAACATAAACGTTTAGAAGTTCTTAAGCTTCATAGCCTTCAGTAAATGTTAAAGTTAGGATAGAAACCCACCCACCATGCTGGATAACTAAAGTCATTGTCCTCCAGGGAATGTTCAAGTTTGTGGTGGGCTTTGGAGAATGAGCGTATGTGTGGAGCTTCATGTTCTTTCCTCTTTAAAGACACAGTGTTCAGTAAACAATTTGAAGGATAACTTGGAAATAAATGTGTAAGTAACTAAGTAAATAAATACATGAGCTGGTGGCAGAAAATTCATGTCAGTAAATACCTGGGTAGTATACACAATGGTGCAGAGTTATGTATTGGGGACACAGTTTGAAACAGGGTAAAATGGAGGGAGGAGAAAGTCAATGCAAGAAAATAATTAAGGGAAACTTGGAACCCTGAATGTGCCTCAAACCAAACAGGTTTACCTGATTGTCTTGTCAATTTATGACTGACAATGCCACTGCTGTCAGTGCTCCAGATGTCCATAGCTGAGGAGAAATCCCACCCACAAGCAGTGATTCTTTGGGTCAGATATGCAGAAAAGCATAATAGGGCCTCAGCTAGAATGACTTGAAGCAACAGGGTAGCTCTATATCTGGGGATTGTTAAATACTTGGATGTTTTTCACTTATGCTGTTATCTGGCCTCAACTGGACCTATGGACCTGGGCAGTTAATTGAGGCAGGACCTCTTCGTGCAGCATGGGTTTCTCAGAATGTTGAACATGGGGATCTGAGAAAAAATCTTTCCAGCGAACCTTGTGATAATGAGTGAGGCTGCTGGGAGATCAAGTTAAAAGGTACAAGGATGCTTACATGCTTGCCTCAGAATCAAAGTCATGCAGAATCATTTTCTCTGCATTCCAATGATCAGTCACCCTGACTCAAGAGAAAGTGAGAAGGGGACAGAGACATTTCCTCTCCAGGACAGGAATGTCCAAGAATTTGAAGCCATGCTTTAAAGTTGCCATGTACAGATGACAATAAAGAGAAACAACAGTGTTTTACTGTTGTGATGGTTAACTTGGTTGTTGATTTGACTGGACTGACACACCTAGGAAATTGGTAAAGCACACTTTTGAGTGCATCTGTGAAGGTGTTCCCAGAGATGACTGATTGGCAGGTGGGCCAGGAACTATGGTCAGAAGATTTGCTGTAAACATGGGCGTCAGTGTCCAATTTGCTGAGGTGGGGTGGGGAGTGCTGGGTGAATAAAAAGTATAAGAAGGGAGAAGTTTATTCTCAATAACTCAACTCAGATGTCATTTGTTTCCTACCGAAACTGCCACCAAATATCAAACTCCAGATTCCTTCAACCTTTCAACACAGACTTGCACCAGTGACTTTCCATGGAGTTTCCAGGCCTTCAGCCTCAGACTGGGCAACAACATTGGACGCCATGTTCTGTGAATCTGAACCTCTGGCCCTGAGCAGCTACCGCTTTCCTGGCTCTCCAGCCAGCAGATAGCCATTTGAGGACTGTCCAGTCTCTGATCATGTAAACTGCTCTAATGACTCAGCCCTTAAAATTTTGTATGCATTCCATTGGTTCTAGTTCTCTGGAGAATGCTGACTAGTAAAATCATGAAATAAAAGTAGTGTATTAGCAATCTTTTTTAAACAAACCACTAAAAGTTACACACTACATCCTCCTTTTCTTCATTATTTATGTAATTCTATAATAGTGATGGTGCTCAAGACACAATTTCCAAATCTGGACATTTGAGGAAACAGCAAAAGCAGAGAAGTCACTTTCACTACCTTGGTACCCTTCTTCCTTGAAACAGATCATAAAGCCCAGGGAAAATAATCTGACCTTCATCTGAGTCCGGTCATAAGATCCTCATTTGAGAGATGTCCTTTCTCTACCCAGAGGAAAAGAACATCCTTGCAAAGAAGACACAAGGACAAAGTAAAACATCTGAAAAAATAGATCTTGCTTGAAATCCTCCCAGTCTATTACCGATACATCAGAACTTGTTTTCCAATTATATGTCTCTACAATTTTTCACTCTTCATTAAACATTAAATCATTCAAATATACATTTAATTTTCCCTTTACTTTGAGTCTTTATTTCTAAAGACTCCTCCATCATGTAAAATTTATAAGAAACAAATGCATGTGTCTTTTTTCTCCTAAGCTATCTTTTGTTGTAGGGACTTCAGTCACAAACCTAGCAAAGAGTGAGGAAGACGTTTTTCCTATAATAGTCAACATTGGGAGGTATGTAACAGACAGCAATGTTAGCAAAGCTGAAGTAATAAAAACCCTGCACTGACAACTGAAACCATGTTTCTCATTCAAAATTATACTTTTAGGAGCTCAAGGGTTTAAAAGCATCCTAAATATTGTTTGACATTTGTTGAAATGAGATGTCTTGAAATTGTGCCTGGTTCTCTAATTCAAAAACAGTGCAGATTAAAAATGATGCTATTAATTGCCCAGATGTTTCCACTACCAGGGTTCGCCATCACTTTCACAATTTCCCCAGCCAAATTGTTCTATACTCTGAGGTGTTTGTTGTTGCACATTTAGATGGAGAATTTGGTTCACGCTTTAGACAGGCCATCACCATATGTTTTGTTTGGGCATGAAAAATGAGTGTAACTCAAGTCTTTGCAACTGAGAAAGGTAGAGTTTCCATCAATGGCCATTAAGTTTGAGTAATGGGGTTTTAAAGAGACAGCTTCGAGGGCTGCTCCTCAGGAACCCCAGCAGCAGTTGTGCTTTAGCTGCAGGTTCCGTGATCCAGCGGCTCAGCTTCGGCTCCATGCAGCCCCTCGCTTGTGTCACCAAGGTTTGGTCCCCCTCTACGGTGCACATCTGTTCCTAGCTCCCTCTCAGAGAGCATCTGCTGCCAGGAGAGGAAAGCTTTTAATATGTTGATTTATAATCTTCAGATACAGGTTTTTATTGCTTGCATTTGAATATTGTATTTAAGGTGCTTTTGTGATTACAGATGTTTTACATATAAATGGGTTTATATTAGAAAAAGCTTTTTTTTCAGTATTTTAAAGGAAACTTCACATTCATGTGTTTTACATTTTAATATCTTCTTCTGCATTGCTAAGCGCTTGTGAATTACTTTCTGACTGTAATGGCAGTTGGTATGAGGAAGAGCATCTGTGACTGTTAGTACTTCAAGGAGAAAATTAACTGTAAGTGATTTCTCTCTCTCTCTCTCTCTCTCTCTCTCTCTCTCTCTCTCTGTCTCTCTCTCTCTGTCTCTCTGCCTTCCCCTCTCTTTGTTCTCTGCCAACCCTGAGAACCAGGGGTAGTTATTAATTCCTAAGGGAAACTATGATTGTTATTTTACCCCACTACAAAAATAGCTTCCCGCTCCATGACCTTTGTAAATCAGAAAATTATGTCAGTCAAGTTTTCACACTTTTCTCTCACTTGTTTCCCCGGCATTTTAACAGAAACTGCAAGGCCTTGGAAGTGTTTAGTCTTTGAAATCATAGCACCATCTACTGGCAGGTATTTGGCTCATTCATCCTGAGAAAGAAAGGCTGGAGATAGCAGCTGGCCATGGAGGAAGTGCCCTAAATCACCTTATAAAGCAACTCTAAATAGCAGTATGTAAGCAAAAGATGTGAAAATCCTCATCTAAAACATGAAACCAAGGCTAGTAACATATGGGGGCAGTTCCAGCAAGTAAAAGTTATGAATTAACCTTTATCATTAAGCAAGATAGGTATTAAAATTTTATGAACAATAATATCTGTATTACCTATGACATTGTTTTAATTTTTACTGTATTCGATTTTATATACATTTAGATGGTGAGGAGTGGGAAAAGTAGACTTCCCAAAAGAAGTTTTTTTTTTTTTTGAAACAGGGTATCACTATGTAAGCAATTCAGGGTGGCCTTGAACTCACTATGTAGCCCAGAGTGACCTTAAATTCCAACTCAGGGATCCTCATGCCTCAGCCTCCCAGAGTGCTGGGGTTACAGGTGTGCACCACCGTATTCAACCAAGAAATATCTTAAATCCCATTTCTGAGCCTCCCATCAAGACACAGTCAAATGTGTTTCCTCTCTGCACCGAGTGTCAGCCAACTCCCAGGGTATGCTTTCTGTGGGAGGTGCTTTAGGCCTGATTATTCCTTGTCCTCAAGTTCCCTTCCCAAGGGAGTAATGTTATTTCATTAAAAAACCCAACTGCCAGGATAAACGATCATTGAGAATATGTCTCAGAGCTCTCATAATAATAAGCCACTAGCTATTTGAAGGATATATTGGGAAATTCGGACCCTCTAATCTGCTTATTTCGGTGTGTAAGAGATCACCTGTCACTTGGTCCCACACACACTTTTTCTTTAACCTCATAGCTCCCAGAGAATTGTCTTGCCTCCCATGTATCTGCTGCAGCCTGCAGGGCACTGTTTCTTCTCTGGAACTAGCACCAAGTTATTCTATATGCAGGAAGTTTTATCCTTTTTTTTTCTGTCCAGTTTATTATTATTTTTTTTTCTGAATCAATCCAATAGTATTTTCGTTGTTGCGTTTGTTGTTCTTTGGCTCCTGTACCTTTTCCTCCCACTTCTATTCTACTTCACCTTTCATTTCAAAAGTAGGGCAAATTAAAATACCTCCCTTTCTACATTTTTTTACTTTCATATTTTTAAGTAGTCAGTGACCTTTGCATATAATAAATGGCTGGAGAAAACATACGTTCTCATGATTGATTTTCTTATTCTGGTCAATTTATTTGAGATTCAAAG
The DNA here is from genome assembly GCA_004363535.1 of Dasyprocta punctata. NCBI lineage: Eukaryota > Metazoa > Chordata > Mammalia > Rodentia > Dasyproctidae > Dasyprocta > Dasyprocta punctata. The sequence goes on from RJWM01015361.1 coordinate 22,579, forward strand.
AAACATAATAAATGGGAAATAAACACTAGCACTATTAAAATGCCAGTCATGAACCTAAACTTCATTTGCAGATATTTTAAAATTTTCCTTTATCTAGCATAATAAACGAAATTCAACTTAAACCTTCAGTGGCTTTTACAGTCGAAGAATTTTTTTCTTTATCCTGTCTTTTTTGTTTGTTTATTTGTATGATTGAATTTTGGTGCCAAGGAATGAACCCAAGCCCTTGAACATGATAAACACACATTCTACCACTGGGCTACACCCTGATCCACTCTTGTCTTGTATAACAGTTATTATCTGCTCAACTCTACTGTAGAAGCTAGATATTAGCCAACTACTCAATTTTCTACTTAATCTAGTCTTGTCTTAATTATTATTATAATTTTCATAGGATACTGTTTTGAAACATTAACTTTATTATTATTCATAAGGCAGCAATCTTGGCTTTATAGGTGTACTTTCCTTATAGAGAGTTAAGCCAGTTCTCAATCAATCAGTAAAATAGCCACCTGAGTTGCTAAATACCTTTTAAAAAAGTGGAAGGGATATCGAGAGTCAAAAAAGTCAAGTGCAAAAGAAGTTGAATAGAGAGATCATACACAAACACATGTAGGTAATGATGATGAATGGTAATTTAAGTGACAGTTTCCAACCTAATGGGGTTACACTTCATTGATTCTTCTTTCACTGGGGAGGATGGACAACAATCAAAAGATAAGAAATGGTTGGTATTAAAGGAAAATGAGGGAGGAACTTGCCTTTGATGTGTAATTTAAAGGGACACTAAAAATTCAGTAACTAGCTAAAGTAATATTTTAATGCAATGTTTACAAAACATAAAAATAAAAAAACTAGAATGATCAATTAAATAAATATAGAGAAAATGCAGGTGAGTTGAATTTTTTTTTTGAAAGTAACAGCAGACAAAAATGCATCCTAAATGAACCTTGAGGAAGGACATTTGAGGAAGATCACATAGATGATAAAAACCATGCATGGACTTCAAGAAACTGGGTGGCAGCAAGGTATTGCCTCAGAGCACCGCTCACACCCATCACAGCCCAGGAAACTAAGAGCTTTAGAGAAGCCATTCTTAGATACATGGCTACTTTATTAGTTTTGAAGGATGCCTTCTAAATCAAGGACTTTGGGTTACAAAGGGTTTTACAAAGTTTAGAAATCCAAAGAAAGGCCAAATGAAGCAAAGATTCTGAGCCTGAGACAAAGAGAATTTGGGGTGGACTTAGCACTAGGCACAATGTGAATACCACAGCTTCAGTAGCAGAAATCCAAGCAGATGAAAGCACAGGGAAGCAAAGCAAACATCAGCTGATGCTATCATAGTACAGGAAAAAAAGGTACACAAAGGATACCTGAACAATCTGAAGGTATTCTTTGAATCTTGAAATTGAAACCTCTCAGGCAAGAAGAAAAGAAGAGGTATACATTTGACTCCATTGTTACTCAGGAGAGAACAAATTTTAAACAGCAAGTAATGTGATGGGAAACGGGGGCTTCAAATTAAATTTGGTTTCAGAATTTGAAATATTTTTTAATTGCATTTAGTAACCCAAAAGTGTAATCTTGGAGCATCAGTGTCAGCATACTTAGGTACTTATTATTGCAGAAGCTTTGCTAAAGCACCAGAACTACCAAGATAGATCCCCTTCTGTGAGAGGTAGTCCTACAAACAAAAGAAGAAGACAGAAAAAAAGAGAGAACAATATTAGTATTGGGTAAGCATTGCCAGCATGATGTGCATATAAGGTAGTGCAAAATTTATTACAATGTCTGAGCAGAACTTCACAGGAATGTACACAAAAAGTAGAAGAAAACAAAATTGCACTTGACAGACAAAAGACAAAACTGTGATTTTTGTCATCTATGTCCATAAAGACTCCTGAGGTAGTTCTGCAGGTAAGTGTCCAGAGTTTCAGAATCAGAAAACCTCTGGCTTCTCATTGCAAAAGCTAAAGATAAAGTCTTTTTTATCAGGCCTATTGTACACTGAAGGGAACATTCTAAAAAAAGAGAAGCAGAGTAAGCAGCAGTCACCTCCTCAAAAACCTCACTCTTTTCCCATTACATTACCAAATGAAGCTCATATTTAGAGTTGAGAAATAGCATATCATGCAAGCAGTTGAAGGAAAAGAGTCTGACAATGTTTTTTGTAGCTATCTCAGGCTATGATTACATATATAGATTTAATGTTACAATCATACTTCCTCAATTTTTGAAAAATTTCCAGTACAATCAATGAGACAGTAATCTAGAACAAGGACAACATATATTTTGTAAGGGACCAGAGACTAAATATTGTGGGCTCTATAGTCACTTTTTTGAGTACTCGACTTTGCAGTGTGACATGAAACAAATGAGCATGGCTATGTTCTGATAAAATTTTACTTACAGTAACAGAAAGCATGCTGATTTGACTTATAGGTTGTAGTTTTCAGAATCCTCTTTAGAATGTTCTGTGGATGGATCTTATAAAATATAAGACTTTAGCTAAGGAGCAGGGTGTGGCACTCTGGGATCATGCATTCATAATTCCTAAATTCTCATGTTGTCTTCTCACACGGTCTCTGAAACTGGACTTTAGCTCTGTGTTGTGAGATTTTAGCATATTGAGGGTCCTGTTTTGCCCTTCTCAGCCCTAAATTACTGCACATAAAAACACTTAAAACACTACTTTGCTGATGCCAATAGTGAAATTTCTTACCATTGGCCTTTTGTACATTACAGATGTATCTGTGGCATTCTTAAAATCAATACTAGAATAGTGTTAAAGTATGCCTATTGTAGAATACTTGAAAAATAAGAGCTTAATAATGCTTTAAAAATGTTAGCAGTAGTGTCTTTGGTGTATGTAATATTTCTTTGTTCTTTTGTCCTTTGATTATTAAGCAGTCAAGCCAGATTGATAGGAAACATTTCTGAGGATCTGGAAAATTAAATTATGTACTCAAGGTCACAAAGCAAATAAAAGTTAGATCTTGGCTCAAATCTTGCTTTTCTACTTCCTATCCTAGTACACTTTTCACCACAACATAATGTCTTTAAGTAGTAATAGCACTATCTATTAATGTAGTTGATAAAATCTGCAGTTGAAATCTCCAACTCTCTTCTAGAAATATCTTCAAATTCATGAGTAACCTAAATAGTACTGTTATGTGCATTTCTATTTTTTATCATACTCTGTATCAAGGTGCATGTTCATTTTATAGAACAATTTTAATTTGTTCTCAATTAACTGTTTTGCACATTTTATTTTATATAAATACAGTAGATTATAAATTAAATAGTAAGATTCTTCCTATGAATAAGTTACATTCTTTGATAGGATACTCACAACTGAGCTAATTTACTCAATGAAGTCCAAAGCAAATACTCTGTTCATGCTGATCTTAAAGGTGTGTTTGATCTCTCACATTTTTACCTATCCAGTGGAGAACATCTGTCCTAATTATCTTGTTCTTCTTTAAGCAAATATTAGTTACACCTGAAAGTGCATATTATTGAGCCCTAAATTCCATTAGGAAGGTTTCAGTTTTTATCTGTGTTCTCTTTCTCTTTCCATTACTGTCCTATATATCTTCAGAGATTATTTAATGAAGTTAAGAGAAAAAGACTTTTGAATTCTTGGCATGATAGTCTTGGTAGAGAAATTGGGAAACCTTTCAGGCACAATGGTAAATATGGATAAGGAATACAAAGAATAAGAGTGTTCTCTATCCTTAGGTTGCTTCCTTCCTCCCCAAACTATTCGCAGTTCTTTTAGTAAAAAGAATATGTAGGTACTGCAAAAACGACATTATAATGCAATTCCTTCGTTAGCACTAGTGTGATTCTTTTGATACTTGCATATAAAAGTCTCCCAACATGTTTTTTGCTATAATGAATGGAAATGTATTCTCCCAAAAACCTTTTAACTTTCAGCTTAACGGGAAGATTCAAAAAAGGAAAGTAAGAAACTGTAAAAGAGAAGACACAGTAAACTACAATTGCAGGTACACAGCTTGTCAGTTTATAATGGACTTCATTTGGGACCCTGAAATGATGCAAGTTCTCTGCTGCTATTGACTACTCCTGGGTTTTTTGGCTTTTTAAATGTAGTTTTTGCATTGTTTAAGAAAATATTTGAGGCATATACAGCTAGAACTTGAATTAATAAAATATTGGAAAAACAAGTGTACTAGTCAGCTTTTCTGTTGCTGGACAAGGTACCCAACACTCGTAACTTGAAGGACAAGAGGTTTAATTTAGTTCACATGTTGTGGGGATTCAGTCTATGGTCAGCTGCTGTCAGGACACAGCATCATATGGGGCGGGCATGGTTGAGTGAATCTGCCTTTGTTCATAGTGGCTGGAAGGCAAAGCCTGGAATAGAGAAGAAGGGTTGAGGAACCAGGTACAGCACCCAAGGACACAGCCTTCTGACCCACCCAGATGCACCCAGCAGCTTGCTCCACCCATCCCTCAGTAGCTCCCATCTATCACATTGATACAATCAATTTTAATTTTCAGAAGAAAAACCATCAATCAGAAATAAGGAAAAATATAAATGGAAGTTGATAGTGCTTGCTGAGTAGAGACAATGAGGCAAGAAAGTCGAAAGTGGCACTCGGGAGGCTGAGGTAGGTGGAGCGTTGTGAGTTCGAGGCCAGCTTGGGCTACAACACGAGCGCAAGGCCGGCCTGAGCTACACAGTGGGACCCTGCCTCAAAAAACCAGGGCTGGGAGTTTGGCTCAGTGCCTTAAGCGCCTGTCCTGGCAGGCGCGAGGTTGTGAGTTCAACCCCCAGTGCCGCAAAAAAAAAAAAAAAAAAAAAAAAGAAAGCCGAAAGTGAAGGGGTGGCAAAGAATACATGGACTGCTGTATCAGAATACGTAGTCCACACTTATATCAGTGACCCTTAAGATAGACTTTGTGCACTGACGGTTAAAGCAAAGAATAACACAGCCATGACCATTACAAAGCAGAAGGAAGCCATTTTTAGGTGATCAAAACTGTATTATGACACCAAAATTTAAAAGGGATGAAGGCACCTTAGTATCATGGACTAAGTTGTGTTTTCCTAAATGTAGGCTGAAATTTTAATCCCCACGTTGACCATGCTTAGAGTCAGTGCATGTAAGGAGGTTATAAAGGTTAAAGGAGGCCATTAGGGTGGTAACTGAATCCAAAAGGAGTGGTGATCTTTTCATAGAAAAAAATGCGAGGATTATGCACAGAAAACAAAGAATACATAAGGATACAATGAAAAGATAGGCATCTGCAAATCAGTGAAAGCTCACTAAAATTCAGTTCTGCCCTTACCTTGATGGTGGACATCTAGTCTGAGAAATTAAATTTCTGTAATTTAAGCCACTCAGAATGTAGTATTCTGTTACACCAGTGTGAGTACATTACTACATTAAGAGAATAAATTATAACCTTGGATAAACCTTGAAAACACTATACTTAGTGAAAGAAATCAGATACTATTTAGTAACATCTGTTTAGTAGCATTTGAAACATCTCAATTGGGCCAATTTATGTTTACAGAAAGTAAATAAATGGTTGTTCAGGATCTGAAATAATGAAAGGAAATAAACAAGAATTGACTATTATAGGATGCAGTGTTTCGGGGGAAAATGTTCTAATATTAATTTTGGTGACAGATGCACAATTCTGTGAATCCACTAAAAATTGAGTTATACACTTTTAAATAGGTAAATTGTGACTCAATAAAACTATTTTAAAACAGAGCTACAAATGCTATGTGGAGTATATTGAGAATCAAGATTTTAAAATTGTAATTTTTTAAAAAAAGATTTAGATTCTAATCAACAGAAGATTTTCATCTTTTTTTCTCTTAACATATCAAGAGAATTTTCTGTTACCATTTAACCATTTTTCTACAGAAATTCATGGTTAATCCTTTGAGGGCATGACAGAATCATCTGTGAAAGGAAACAATTTATACTCATTCCTCACAGCAAGAATATCTCCATATGCTTTACTCTTTGGAGATCTTGTTATTGTGGGTTATGAGTATGAATGGAATTGTCAGATCCTTTTTGCCTACTTGCACAGAGAGAAGCTTGAAGACCACTAAACACTCAATACAGAGCATAATTGCTTTGAGCAGTCTGTCCAGAGGCCCACTCTGGCACTTATTAGATCCAAACAGGTGACACTATGCACTTAACCAATAAACACAAATAGCAGGCATTTGTAATTCACATTATGCTGGGAATTTCCCAGAAGTGAGGGGCTCCAGTGAGTTCCGATAAAAAGGCCGGTCAACAGGACTGAGGTTTGAAATGCAGGTGGGTTTTACTTCCAGTTTTTCTTATGGTTTGGAAACAGAATTGGAGTGGGGATTCTCATACGGCCTAGGGGCTGTACAGTTTATAACTGCCTTTGGCACAGAGACAGAGGGCTTGGATACACAGTTTTAGACAGATCAACCAGATACAGTACAGTCAGGACAGAGTAATGGGAACCTAAAAGAAGCCAATGGTTTAACACAATGGTCTAAATGAAGTCAGCTTCTTTATTACAAGGCCTAACGTAACCTTTTATTAAACATTTTCACATAATGTGCAAGAACTTAGCAATGCCAGTCATTGTAGTAATTCTATACAATTATGATGAAATATCTTCTTAAGCCTCCATAATCTCCTTTTAAAAGGGTCCAAGTAAAATAAAATATAAACCATATCCTATAAGTAATTAGATAAAGCTAGTTATTGTGAAAGTGTATTGGCCATGTGTTGAACGAAATTTGAAGGCCATTGACTTAGATAACAATTTTATTTTTGTTCCAAAGTACACAGCAATACATATGGATATTTGGGGCTATAGCAAAATATTGACAGAAACATAGAAAATTTTATTGACTGTGTCTTACATGCCACCTGAGTCAAGCCCATAATTACAATGAATACTCCAACCACTGGGACATAAGAAATCACCATGCACTTGTCGTAGAAGTAACTGTATTTACAAGCCTATGACAATACTTTTCAGTAGCAAGTTTCCTTTTTATCTTACAAGAATTCTACCTATTATAAGTTAGGACAGAAAAAATAAGCAGTACGGTTTTATTTTTGTTTGTTTTGTTTTGATTTTTTAAAAAAACAAGCAGTGTTGCTTATATAAATGTTCGTGTTTCCAAAAATTTTGTCATTGGCATTAAATTTTCTCTTTATTTAACCACATTTACCTAGCAAACAAAATCCTTCATGACGAAGACATGACTAATTCTCTTCCTGCAATAAGTTGGCATGTTTTACTGTATGTATTTCTCACATGTGACATGCTTAACACCGGTGAATTAATTTTCTTACAGTGCCTTCCCTGCTTAAAATATCAGTTCTTGTTTTGTCCGTATGATGAATGACAATTTAAAGCTCAATTTGAACGTTAAAATTGAATATCATTTCTTCTAAAACATTTCTTGATCACCTGCTTCATTTTTGAAAGACACAATCATTCCTTTGTGTCTCTGCACTGCCTATCCATAAGTTGTGCCAGTTTATATCTTTGATTCTCCTTAAAATTATGATTTCTTACAATGCGGGAACTGCATATTTTCTGTTTACTTATACAACCACTAGTATCCATTAGATATTTGAAATAAAGCAAGAAGGAAGGGAAAGAGGATGGGAAAGAGAAAGAAAGCAACATCAACAAAGGTAAAATTTGATACTTATTTTGATAACGAGAGTCTCTTACTCTCTGTAAATTTACTCATGTCTGCTGAATTTTATTCTTAGTCTTATATTCTTTTTATATTCAGCTGAAATAAAAAATGATCAAAAAGTCTGCTGTGCCTTCTCTAGTATGGTAAATCTAATATCACCACAGTCCTGTTTTCCAGATCCATCAAACACTCGACTTTTCTTGGGGTCATTATAGTCTCAATAAGGATTGAGCTCTCTGTGCATTAAATCTTTCTTTCTTTCTTCTTTTTCTATTTGCATTTTCCTCTTCAGTGACTAAAGCTTGCTCATCTCCTGACATGTATTTAAAGTCCTCATCTCTTAGCATCTTGTCTCAATAAGGAGTGCTAGAAGGTCAAATAGATTCAAGAAGTATACTGCATCCTGGATGTTTACCTAGAACAAAAGAAAGGGTATTTTAAAATATGTGATCTTGCTTCCCTTAACAATATGGTAGAAGCCATTTCCAGTTGTTGAACTATTATCTATGTGGGTCATATTCTGTAATACTGTTTAGCTATGTAGTAAGTCTTCTACCAAAAATAATAGCCAATATTTTCCAGATATGTGCATACAAAAATAATGAGTATAAATAACAATTAATATGTATGAATAATAGCAAGTTTATATACTACAAATAACCATAATTAATTCTATGTTAGGTATTGGGTTAGTCTCTTTATGCCTACCAACCCATTACAGTTTCACATCAAAAGATACTTTTTATCCCCACTTTAAATGTGCAGAAATCAAGGCACAGGAGAATGAACAGTTTGTTTTAACTTACTTATCTGATGTGTGGCAAAATTGGTATTTAAATGGGTCCCATTCCGACTCAAATCTCCAACCTATTATCACCTTTATCAACAGAAGGCTCAGCTTAGCCCACTGGACAGAATAATGACACATTGCCAAGTATCACCCCTTGAGATACGTGGGATCTTGGTTCGTGTAAAATGTTGGTAACTCTTTTTCCCTAAACAGTAGTCTGATTGTGTTCAGTTTCCTTTATGGTTGCTCTTTTTTTAAGCAATAAATTTATGCTTACAAGCTAAACATTTCTACCCATGTTTGGACCACTAGTAGTTATTTATAGTTTATTTTATACAGATTTACTTCAGAGACAGTTCCAATTATTTAAGGTGACTGATATAGTACATTTTCATCAATCTCATTTTGTGTAGCTCTGAGATAAAAAGACAGATTGGAGGTATACTTCTATAGCTCATTAGACATTGTAGTCTTTTGACTCTAAATTATTTGTGTATTTCTCATGAATGCTATTTCTTATACTTACTACTGAGTTTTAATCATTTGTAAAATTTTAGTAGTTTATTATCTATCTTACTTGACCTAAGTATACTAGTTTATTACTAATTATCAAAGGTTCTTTTTTGGTTGTTGTTTTGTTTTTCTGGATTTTGCTTTACTTTAACGTGTAATTTTGGATGGGAATGCTTAATTTGAAAGCCCATTTATATTTTTCTACCCTGAAAATAGTGCTTCAACTTCTTAAAAAATTCATTTTATGTGCTCATTCTTGATTCTTCTATATCATGCAAGTGCTATTTGGTCACTTTTAGATATATGCCCTTCCTTTCCAAATCTTGTGTGTTTCTAGTTCTCTGAGAGGTTGATGTACAGATTTGGGCCAAATTCATTCTACACAATATTGTCATGGAGTAAATCAAGCAGGATCAGTGCCAATGTAAATTTAGGGTTCCTTATTCAAAAATCAGTAGAACTTTAAAATACTGAACTATAAATCATATCTTCTATAGTCACTCAATGTGTCATTCTTTTTATTTCTCATGCAGCATTATCAAAATAAAGAAAAATTTTAAATGTAATTTATTAGTCAAAATTGTATTGTTTTTCAGTCTGTACATTGCCAATTTGAGGGTGTACAGAAGGGATGGGAGGGGAAGAGAAATAAAAATGATCAAGATGTGATATATGTTCTACTTCCCCATGATGAATGTGTTTGTTATGTATGGCAAACATATAATAATAAAAATGCAAATATCAACATTTATCTCATATGTAAAATCAATGAAATTACACAATTCATGTTTTGTGTCTCACACATACATATTTCATTTTTACCAAAATAGTGAAAATGCTAAACAAGTGAACTCAGCTGTTCTATTTTTGTATCTTGTTACACATATTCTGTCAATATTCTCTACTTTCTATCTATTGATGACAAGGAAAACAAAGAAGCTTTTGTCACTGTTCTTTCTTTTTCCTTCCATGTCATCACTTTCAGCATAAGTGTTTGGCTAATACAGGATAACAAGGAAAGATTCCTTGGTCACTCATCTTACTAAGAACTTTGTTGTCTTTAGTGTGTGTGTGTACTTGAAGCAAGTATAGGTTCAGGTGGTACAGCTATTAGCATCTCCACTTCCTCAGATATGGATGTAACGTATTTTACTTGTACTCATCAGTCTTGCTGAACTGCCACACTTCATGTGTCCATTAGGATTCTATGTCAACAAAGCATTATGCCTCCCATGTGCAAATCATGCAGCAAAGAGCAATCAATGTGCATCCCTGAATCTCCTCTTCCTATGTGCATGCTCCATTGCCACACTTCACTCATTAAACACAAGATAAAATTACCAAGAATTTCAAGATGGTGACACCGGAAGATTGAATGGCATACAGGTCCCTTCTAGAAGCAGGCAGTGTGCAGCTGCACAGTTTGCCCTCCAAGAAGTCAGCTGTGACACAATCCACCTGGGCTCAGTGACAAAGTTTCCTTTCTGAATCTAATGGCTATTCTGACCTCAGCCACATCTTGTTTACTTTAGCTCTTACGATGTCGCTTCTCAAGGTTACCTTTATCTCCAATGACACCAGTGTGAAATTCAAAACAAGATGCTTGCTTTTGTAGTCAGATTTGACATTCTCATTAAAGGACTGTAAAGCACACTTACATACATCAGTTTTACAGTTTTTTTCACTGCTAATGGACTGTAAAAGCCAATAATTAGCATAGGGAGTTGGTAATTTTTCTGTGTCCTTGCTTCCAATAGCCTGAATCTTCTTTCATAGAGAGTATGACTTCTCCTGCATCCCTGCTCCCATAACATACACAATTTCTTTGCTCCTTGTTGTTATAACCTGTAAACAGTTACGATATCACCTATGTTCTTACAATCAGTTAACTAAACCAGTCTTGTAGCATTATAGAAATCAGCTACCACATTTCTTACGCCTTTGGTGTCCACCTTCATAGAAAAGCCTCTGCTCAAGGCTTCCGGTTTCTAGTACTAATGGTTACTCTGGAGTTTTGCTAGTTATGCCATTTGTTATAAATACTTCACATAGATTTGTGGCAGCAGCTACTGTAGCAAACACATGACTGACGAAGACTTCAGTCATCTCACCCTCCATCAAGGAAAATTCAAACTCAAAATCATTTACAAAAGGTGAAGAAAATTAACTTGCAAACATGGAAGAGTGTCAGAGATTAAAAACACTGGCTCATCTAATAAAGAACAGCAAAGAAACACAAACAATCTAAGATTACTAAGTATACATTAGTGTGTTCATAGTAGAAAAACTTCCTATAATTATCATATTTAGAAATGTCAAGCCATGTCTTGAAATACTAGCATATAAAATCAGGAATAAAATTATTATTATTATTATTATTACTAAAAAGTTCAGGTTAAACTAGACGTTCAAGATTTCATTCATTTTGGGAACCAAAACTAGAAAAAATTATTATATGAATTTTGGTTATCTCAGAATAGAAGGTTTTTTTCTCACTTCATTGTTTGTGATATGAAGTGCATATTACTGTTCAAACTAAGATGAACTATCAACTCTTGCTTCTATACTTCCTGTGTTAAAATTCTTCAAATCAATCTACATGGGTATGATCTTACACAGGAATGAGTATCAGGGACAACTAAAATATAGGCTCAATCTTTTATTTAGCACTGAATGCATTTGGGGTGACAGTTCTGACCCCTTCATACATCCTTAGAAAGATCAAACATGGATTATTCATATAGGAGTTATGTAACTCCAGATTTCTATGGAATGAGGAATGGACTCACTGAGCCCAAGAAGATTAAAAGCCAAAAATCCACTCTCCCTTCTCTTTATCAGAAAAAAACGTTCTTATTTTTATCGAGGTGAACTTTTATTTACAACATTTCTTAGTATTTTATTTGACTGCTTTGTTGTTTCCTCAAAAGCTGAAGAATCTAGAGTCATTTGGAGGCCTGGTGTTTGGCCATGCTATTGCATGGTCTTAAATCATCAAGCACAGTGATTTTCATTTAAGCTGGATAATTGGATTTCAGATGATCCTGGAACTCTTTTGGCCACAATACCCTACATATTAGATTGTTTAGTTGCAGAATATTACAGCTTCCTTCATACATATTTTAGTATTACCTTCCCAGAACACAAATATTTATATTACTAAGATATCCTTACCACATCCAAGATATTTAATATTTACAACATAATATTAGTGTATATCAAATTTACCTAATTTGTGACTGGACTGTCAATGATAGAGTTTCTATCATGCATGAGGCCTTAGGTTTAATACCAGAACTAAAAATAGTAGATAATTCTCTCCAAAATATACTTTATGATATTTAATAAAAATTTTTAACTCATTCTTTGCATGTACCAAACCCCTCAAAAATATCAGGGACCCAGCCTAGATCCCCAATCTGCAAATGAGTGTATGGCAAAGGTTTAAATAAATGAGACAAGTGGTATGATTTTAGGGCTCCAGGAGGATCAAAGCCCCTGCAGAGTTCTTGACTCTGTGGCTATCATGAAGGCTAAGACAAAGAGCCCCTCTCTGCTACCCTTATTTATTTTTCATAATAAACAAAGAGAGGATTCTTAGGAAAGCAGGGAACGAGAAGGACCTTGGGAGTCACTTCAAGGACTTCTCCAAGTAGTAAATTGTGCCAGTTTTAGGAGAACTGTCTTATCTCCACGATGACATTTATGGTGGAAGTGAGATGCTTGCAGGTGTGCGATGTCTGCAACTACAGTCTATCTATTCAATTGAATCTGAGCCAGGCATCATCAGCGGTGGCTTTATCTTGCCCTTTGAGGTATCTGACCTCATCAACCACTACAGACCTCAGCCAGGACCAGTGACTCATAGAGGTTCACTTACTATGAATCGGCTCCCATTGCCAGGCAAGGGGCCTAGGCCTTGAACAGGCTCACAGATAAACAGAAAGCCAATTACTTAATTTTAAATCCTGCTCAGAGCCACTTTTTAGTGGTCTCTAACAGACAAGGAATGTAATTATAATGTACTGCAAACATCTATCAGTAAAAGTAAAAATGTAACAAAAAATGAAATAATAATATAATCATTTCACCTATCATTTTTGTTTTTCATGTCTGCATGATCTTTAAACTGAAATATACCTCATTATGGTATAGTTCTAAAATACAGCCCCCAAGAATCTCATATGTTCAGAAGTGAAGCCCTTGGAAGATGATTGGATCTTGGGGGAATGGAAAGAACTTATCCTCATCCAGATTAATCCATCAATGAGTACATAGCTGAATGTGCTGTTAGGCAGTGCGCTTTTGCCTCAACTTATCCTAGCTCTAATCCCACTTCCTGCTGTACTTCCTCATTGTCATGGGTAAGCAGCTGTCCTCTCCCATGCCCACATACTATGCCATTTCTGCCTTCAAAATATTTGACCATGGACTGAATTCCATGAAACTGTGAGCCAACTAAAACTCTCCTTCTTTAATTTATAAGTGAAAGTATTTTGTCTAGCAACGGGAACATGCCTAATTTCCCCCGTACCTTTTCTTTGTTTGTGTTTCATCCTTTAAGATATTTAAATATTGTGGAAACTAATCTATTTTTTTGTTTTACAGGATTTTCTATTTATTTGCCTGAAAATTACTATACCAGAGCTAACTGTCCATTTACTGCTATTATGTAATCTGTGTTAATATTTGATCTTAATTTTGTTGTCTCATTGCTCTAATTTTGAAGATTTTTACTAACACTCCTTCCTACTTGTTTTTCTAAACGATTTTGTTTAGCTGTAATTTCCTGTTTCCAAGAAAAATAAATCTTACTGGAATTTATTTTTGAGCACAAATTAAATTATATCATAACTTGGAGAAGTTAATATTCAATTCAAGCACTTAATCACAGAAATAGTTTCACAATCCCTCTTAATGTTTCAAAAAGTTAAGACTGCCTGTATTTAGCTCAGAGTTCATACTGTCTCTAATAACTATGAAGAGGCAAGTGCTAAACAGGATAGCAATTCAATAATTTTTTAAAATTTTCACCATCAAAGACACTAAAGTAGACAAAAGTATATAATGAACTTTCCCAGCACCCATCATTCAGCTTGAATAATATTCAAGCAATGATTTCATCTCCTCTACCTAGTTTCTTCCCTTTGGGTCCAGATATCTAGTTGGCTAAGATATTACTGTGTCTTCAATTATCATCAAATATTTAGCATTCTTGTCAGGCATGGTGGCTCAAGCTTGTAATCCAGCACTCAGGACACTGAGGTAGGAGGGTCATTGTGAGTTCGAGACCAGCCTGGGCTATGAAATGAGCTCAAGGCCAGCCTGGACTGCACTGTGAGACCTTGTCTCAAACAGACAAAAAAAAAAAAGTAAAAGCATTCTTAATTAAGTCATTGCTGTAGTAGTCAAAACCAAAAGTATAAACCAATACACTGAGTTAAACTGAAAAGTAAGGAATTCATTGCAAAGACATGTGTTTCCACATTTAGACGGGAGTGGCCAAGTGTTTGCACAGATTACTTGGTCATTTGTTTAAAATCCTTTCTAGGGGCCAGGAGTTTGGCTCAGCAGCTTAAGCGCCTGCTGGGCAGGTGCAAGGTTGTGAGTTTGAGCCCCGGTACAGCAAAAAAAAAAAAAAAAAAAGTCCTTTCTAGGGATAAAAAGGAACATAAGTGGAGGCCATATTCATAGTCTCATGTAAATGGGACTTAACTCTGTTTTGAAAAACATCCTTCAATCATGGGAACTTGATAATGATTTTCTTAGGCATTGTAAGAGCTACCTTCCTATTTCTGTGACAGAATTGCCTTGCACCTGAAACTAAAGGTTTAATTTGTCTCATAACTTCAGAGGATTCAGTCTGTGGTTGACTGGCTACAAAATGGCACAGTGGAAGAGAATGGACAACAAAGCCTGCTTACTCTATGACAGCCAGCAAGCAGAGAGGGAGAAAGAAGGAAAGAATTGAGGACAAGTACATATCCTTTTAGGCCACAACCACAGTGGCCAATGTGGTTCAGCAATGCAAAACGTTAGAGCAAACTGAGCTATAAACTCCCTAGCATATGTTATAGTTTATACATTGCGTCAACTTGAGAAGTCTAGCAGCTTAATTAAGTAACTCAGGAGCTCTACATCCTGGGGTGTAGAGGATATTCATCTTGTTCATTGTGTCAATTTGAGAAGTTCAGAAGTTTAACTAAGTGATTCAGCAAGAGGCCAGGGTCCTCACTTTACACATACCCTCATCCCGTGCAAGAGGAAGGCATGCAGATGGTGTGAGTGCTGCATCCACCCTGGGAGGGGTTAGCCTGCTTACAATATAAGGGAAGAAAAGAGGCTTGTTCCTCTCTTTTTATTCTCACTGCTTTTGCTGTCTTCTGCTGCCTTGAACTGTAGCCTCTCTGCTATGTCACCCTGCCTTGGAGCCAGCTGATTAAAGACTGAGACCTCTACAAACTATGAGTTACATAAACTTTTCCTTCCTTAATTTTGAGTGTCAGATATTTTGTCTCAGCAATGAGAGAAAACTAACCAACAAGTAACAGTTCCTCAAATAAATGTAAGAATTGATTTTCTTCTTCCTGGAAATCAAACTTAACCTTCATATCCAGATTTAGTATATTTGATAAGTGAAATTACTTGATTTATCTTAAGATGTTTTCTTCCCTTATAGATGATGATCTCCTTGAAGGAAGATTCTTTTTTTTTTTTTTTTTTTTTTCTTTAAGCAGTACCGGGGATCAAACTCACAACCTCATGCCTGCCAGGTGGGCATTTAGGCCACTGAGCAAAACTCCCAGCCCTATATTTTTTGAGGCAGGGTCACACCATGTAGTTCAGGCCAGGCTTGCTCATGTTGTAGGCCAAGTCAGCCTCGAACTCATAATGCTTCACCTACCTCAGCCTCCAAAGTGCTGGGATTAAAGGCATGAGCCACCATGCTCAGCCTTGAAGGAAGGTTCTATGTCAAAACACACTTATTTGTTCTTTCTAAATCAATCATTATTATAAAACAGACACTTATAAATATGTGAGAACAAACATTCTGAGGCAAATACAGTTTCCATGTAAGAGTAAAATAAACTATGTTTCAGAGAACCTAAAATGCAGTTCAACTAGTATGCTTGATATGTATGTTTTTAATAACCCTAAGATCCTGATATCAGTCATATATAATACATAAAATTACTGAGGGTTGCATGCACTGAAAACTACAAATGTAAGAAATTTTGGAAAACAACAAGAAAAATGATCTTCACCTCAACCTGGGATATTTGACCCATGATACAACAAGGAGTAGGCACTTTCTGACATAGGTTTTCACTGTGTGCTTGTTCATGTTCCTCATCTACCAGTCTAAAACTAGACCATTACATTTAAAGACGCCTACCCTAAACATGTAGTTATTATTACGTACCTGAAAAGCTCTGTTACAATAAGCACATTTACATAAAGACTTTTCAATGATAAAGTTTAAAAGGTATCTATATAATACTAAACTAGCAGAAACAAGCAACATTAAGGTTCAAAGATCTTTGAATAATTATCTCACACACCTACATTGGAGAAACAGAAGGGTTTGGTGAGGGGGGGGAAGCTTAGCATGTTTCTTTTGGAGAGGTACTGTATTTTATGACTATAGATTCACCCTGTAGTTGGCAGAATTAGTAGAGACTTATCATACTTGATGAAACACTACGCCTGCTCAAACAAATGTGTATCAAAATGAAAGTAAGTGGAGAGATTACTGCTTTTTAGAGTAGTGTCTATTATCAATAAACAGAGTTTCAAGTGCTCTAACTAATGAGATTTCTTTGCCATTAAGGATCATTTATTGTCCTATTTTGTGAATAGTTGTCAAATCTTTATACAGTGAGTCAGATAATCTTTGTACAGTATTTAGTGCCTTTGTAAAAAATTAGATTTAAAATGTATTGAGCAGGAATTCCCTTCTTTCATTTCTTCTCAGATAAAACATTTGTTGCTTAAGCACTTGATACATATATAATCCAATAATATCTGCATGTGGCAGACTTCCCAGCAGCTATTTCCATGTGCCTACCATCTTGTCAATTAATCATGCATGACCCACAAGAATTTATATGACCAAATTGGTCATGGCATCATTTTTTCTATGTCAAAATAGAACCAACCAATCAGAGTATTTAATCCTAGGTTTGGTTTAGTACAAATTTTTCTGACAGTGAGAAAGCGCCCAAAGGAATATGCTAATACATGTAGGGAGGTGGTGGCATCAAGGTAGAAAGAACATATAGGGGCATAGAAAAATATCAAAGTGGAGCAGGACAGCATCTTTGATTTAACCCTTGGTAAGAATGTTACAGGGATAGATAATCTAAAGTCAAAGAGATTATGCATGTGTAACAGATTTCTGTCCCAGAAGAATGGTAGTAATGCAAAGAACCTAGCAAAAAAGGTCTGTAACAAAGTTGAATTTCTGTGTCAAACATCTAAATTACCAGAGGGCTAGCAAGAGCAAGACAAAACACAATCTCACATGAAATGTATATGGCAAGGATCCATGAACTGGAAAACAAGTTCAGGAGCTAATTAGTCATGCTAGGAACAGAGCTGGAGCTTCATACATCTCAAGACAGGAGGTCAAAGTAAAAAATTTAAAACAGAGCATAGAAGAAAACTGATTAGATGTTTCAAAATTTAAATTATGGTGACTTAGTTAGAAGCTGAAATATCTCCCAAAGTTTATTTATTTAAAACTCGATCCTCAATGCAGGAGTGTTCAGAAGTGGGACTTTGAGAGTGACTGAATCTTGAGGACTCTGATCCCAGTGGATGCATCCATTAATGGTTTCATAGCTTAATAGGTTATTGGGACATAGAAACTTCAGAAGGTGGGCCCTAATTGGAAGACAGGGGTCATTAAGGTTGTGCTTTTCTGGGTATTTTTGGTATATTTTGTCTTTATACCTGGAAACTCCTCTCTCTCTCTCTGTCTCTGTCTCTGTCTCTGTCTCTGTCTCTCTCTCTCTCTCTCTCTCCCCCCTCATTCCCTAGTTACAATGAGGTTAGCAAAGTTGCTCATCCTGTGCTTTCTGCAATCATCTTCCACCTCACCACAAGCCTAGAAGTAATGGAAACACGGGTTGGAAACTATAAAGCTATGAGCCAAACTAAATCTTTCTTTAAGTTGGCTGTTTCAGGTATTTTGTCAAAACATTGGAAAACTGACTAACACAGTGGGACAAAGAGTTATTAAATCATTCTTAGTCAGATAAGGGATTGACCCAAGGGCATAATTTAGATGAAAAATCTCTAGCTACAAGATTTAGAGAAACACAAATACCCACACAATATACCATCAAACATGCATTGGTAAATATTTGGCAAAATAGCTCTCTAAGAGTAGGAATGAGTCATGGGGATAAAATGGCTTTGTTTGGAACAATTCTGGTTTCTTGGTTAACACTCCCATTGTGGCTAATGTCAAGCTACCACTGTTTTCTAAACTTACATGCAAATTTTCTGAAAATATTAACAATTAGCTATTGTGAATTAGTAAAAACCAGCTCTTGCACACATTTCTTACCATACGTGAATCCATGTGATGAGGAATTTACTATTTTTGTTGAACATTTTTGCTAATAAAATGATCATTTCTTAATTAATATTTGGTTTTCAATTAATTGTTTTATCATTTAGAAAACATTCACTGAGTATCTTCTGGAACTATCTTGTACTGAGCCTTGCTCCTAAACTTTTGAGTTCACTAGGATAACTATTTTGAAGATACTGTGTATAGGAATAAATCATCCCTAAATTATTTTAAAGTATATATTTATAATAATTTAATCAGAAGATTCATGCACTTGCCCATATTAACACAAATTATCTCCTGCTCCTTCCTCTGTAATTAGAAGCTAATTCTCTTCTCATATCTGGACAGATATTTTCTATTTGTTTGACAAGCAGAAAATGATGAGTAAGATACAGTGTGATCCGTGTTGAAGCCTAGTGCCTTTGTATGCCTACTGGAATACTTGTGTTTGGAAACTTGAGTTTCCAGGTATCAAGGTGAATTATCCAAAAGTTCCAATGAAAAATGGAAGCACAAAACAATGTTATCCTTAGGTGTTCTTGGTCCCAGCTTTTTAGAGACCATAGACAGGATAGAAATGAGATGAGCTACCCCCCCTTCATCCATGTCTGAACTCTTAACCCTTAAAACTGTGAAAGTCAGTAAAAATAAGAAGAAGAAAAAGAAAAAGTTGAATTTTGTTCACTATCATTACTGTCTTAATTTGGGCTGTTATCACAGAATGCCATAGACTGGATGGCTCAAAAAACAGAAATTCATTTCTCATAATTCTGGAGGCTGGAATCAAGGTGCCAGCATGGTCAGCTCTGGGAGGGGCACATTTTTTGGTTTTCAGATAATTATCTTTTTCTCTGTATCCACATGTGGTGGTGAACAGTGAAAGCAATCTCACTTTCTGGTGTCTTTTTATAAGTGCACTGATCCTACTTTCAGCGCTTCACTCTCATGACTGAATTACCTACAAAATGTGCTATTGATATAGGGGAATGACACTCCCAACCTACTATATGTCCGGTGTGAGCTTGTGTTCTCTAAAATTGAAGAATGAACAACAGTGGTAAAGAGCAGAATATATTTATTGAGAGAAAGAAAGCTTCTGTCTGAGGAACGGAAGGGGTCCCAAGTGGGTTTCCAGGGACGCTGTCTTTTCTAGGGACTTTTATAGAGTAAAATAACGGGGTGAGACGGGGTCAAGGTGGGTAAAAGGGAACTTGTGAGGTGGGCATAAAGTGGGACAGAACTATGGTTAACCAATAAGACTAATTGCTCAGGTAAAATTGATTAAATCAGGAAGCAATGAGGAAGCCAGTTACATAGAAAGCAGGCATTCTTACCGAGCGAGCAGTGACTCTTTCCGTAGTGACTTCTGCTTTCGGTGATAGAGACCTATTCAGAATATCAGTCCTTAGGATGCCGGTGCATTTGTTTGATCTTTTGTCTTGAGGCTTGGCCCACAGCAGGAGGTGTCCGTCTCCCCCACAATTGTAAGGTATCTGGGCTTCTGCTAGGCTTTTCGAGGACCTAGCCCTGTCTAACTGCCTCTACTATTTCTAACTCAGCTGCCTGTAACACTATTACATAATACAGTTACGTTGGGGTTTGGATTTCAACACGAATTTTGGGTTTTGGGGGCAAATATATTCAGTTCCTAGCAGTTATGGTATAGCTTATTTCTCGTCAGAAACACTTGAAATATCTGTTGTTTTATCTTTTGTTTTCTGCATATTTGTACTATCCATGTACTTCAGAGCAAACACAATAAGGAAAATGAGCAAAACTAGACATTACACTAAGATAGTTTAAGTTTTCAAGATACATTCATAGCTGTAAGTTGAATCTAAAGATTTATAATAATATTATTTCAAAATAATAAATATTTCATAAATTCCACAAGTAGAAAATCTATACCAAGTGGTCCTTTACCACACTAACTCCTAGGTAGGAAACACAAACCACAAAACTGTTAAGCTTTCAGTGCTTTTTCTTCACAAGTTCCACACATTCTTTTACTCCACATCTATGCTTTCAATTCAACATTACGTCTTGTTTCTGCTTCTAGGTATCTAGGGGAAGAAATTCCAGTCTCCTTGGTACCAGAGACTTAAGACTTGGTCACTAGAGGTTGGTGAGGTTGCTTAGGTGTATGTGCCTAGCATGCATAAGGCCCTAGGTTTAATCCCCTGCACCAAAATCTAGTGAAGTCCTTTAAAAAAACCACTAGCAAATCAAGTCAGATTTTGTTTGCCTGGCTTCATAATTGGTCTACATACAATAAGAAACTGCTGAAAAATATTTTTGTGTGTTTTTGTATATGGGAAATTTTCCACAGGGAGAAGGAATCATTTTAGTCAGATTTTTATGTTAAAATAAACAAAAAATAAAGTTTTCTCTTTATCTGCTCTCCTTCATAGCCTGCAAATTACATGTAGTAATCCATTTTGCAAATCCTCAAATTCTTTTACTTCTAATTTTATTACATTTTACCTCTCAAGAGATGTTTAGCATCTTTTTTTTTCCTCCAAATGAAACTCACTGGAGAGTAGTTTCTATAACTTATTGCCAGTTGCATCCCAGTCCTCAGTATTTGTTAGGAAGTTTGGTGCATGTGTGCACCCAGTGCAGTTCTTAAATTAATCTGTAGTTCTTTATGTTTATCACACTCAAATTGAACTAATGCTAGAAGATAAAATATATAATGTGCACTTATGATTCTGATGATATGAATTCTTTACTCATTATTTCCATGCTTCCTATTATATTAAAGCTGATGGCCGGGCGTTGTGGCACACACCTTTAATCCCAGCACTCAGGAGGCTGAGGTAGGTGGAGCGTTGTGAGTTCAAGGCCAGCTTGGGCTCCAACGTAGCAAGGCCAGCCTGAACTACATAGTGTGACCCTGACTCAAAAAAAAAAAAGCCAAGAGATTGGCTCCATGGCTTAAACACCTGCCTGTCAGGCACGAGGTTGTGAGTTAGATTCACGGTACCGAAAAAAAAAAGTTGTCGGTGTTTATATCTACCATTGACATAACTAAAGCCAAACTATTATCGAGTCAATATAAAATTGCTAAGATAAATTACTTAAGAAATTTCTATTCGATCCCCAGTACCAAAAAAAAAAAAAGAAAAGAAAGAAAAAGAAGAAAACAAAAACGATATTTCTGTAGCAGAAACTTATTAGTGTCAAATTGAAAATTGTGGCAAATTGATACATAAAATTGGTCAGATTTGGATAAGGAATAGAGAAACAATCTGTATAGTGGACACCTATCTTAAATATAGATATCATTAAATTGATTTTAACATAGTGCCTGAGTCACCAGCAAGAGGGAAGCACTAGTCTTCAGAGTTTGTGCCTCCACATGCCATCTCCACTAATGTTTTTGAATTTTGGTTACAGACAATATAACCTCTCACCCACAAAACTACCTTCATGTTCTAAATCAGGATATTATTTAAGGTCTCATTTTTATGTAGGTCATTTTCATATAGTTCTTCCACTCTAAACCAAGGAGAAGAGTTAATATCTATCTATCATGTATGACATTTTCACTGAAAAAGCAATGATAGAAAAGGGAAGTTTAAAGGAGAACCTCATCTTACAATTCTGTGCTTATTTTGTAAAAGGTCAGAGCCACATTTAGATCCTTAAGCCCCAGATTTCAATTTTAATTTCAGCATTCTTTCCCAGTGACCTTTCCCTTTCACTGGAAAAAGACAGTGTTCAGTTTGACAGTTTTGTTCTTCACGATCCGACCACTTCCTTGACTTTTAAGTAAGAATTGAGGGCCTATCAGAGTCTATTATTATGAGGCAGGTATTTTTTATTTCCTTGGTGGCTTCTGAGCTGTCATTATTAAGACTGGCATTTTTTTGCCTAAGGCAAGAAAGTCCTAAGACTAATCTTTAAGGGAAATGGATTGCTAATGGAGAGACATACCTTCTTGTCAATAATATGATGTCTAAATATTTCACACCCTTCAATGCCTACTGGGTTCCAGTAGCTTATTAATCACACAAACTGATAAAATTGAGGTTGATTTTAATTAGCATTCATATCACTTTCTCTGATGGGTGAGTGGGAAATTGTTTTGCAGTAGTTATACTATAATATTAAATTAATTTTTAGGGTTTTGGGAAATCTCATCAATTCAATGAAAACAACATTAGTGCTAAGATGGTCACAAAACATAATCCATCAATTCAGCTACTACTAGAATTCCTAGCCAAAACCTAGGCAGTTAAATATGTCAGAGTTGGGTTTAAGATAATGTGTTTTGCAACATTATTTGCAATGTTGTTTGCAAAAAGAAAATTCAAACTTCCTAACAAAAATACCCACACCAATATTTCGAGTACAAAAATGAGTCAAGGCAATACTAATAAAAAAAATGTGCTGGAAACATGACAGAAATAGCAGCTACTGTTACAAAACTTTAACTGTGGTTTCAAGTTCTGGGTGCAAAATTAGACTAACTGAAAATGGACGATGGAAGTCAATCAAAAGTTAGTTCTTTTTAAACTAATCAAACTTCCATCGATTTAATTTTGTTTAATTTAGGGGAAGTATGTTTAGCTAAAAATATTTGGCTCAATGGAAAATAAGTTCTTTCACTGAAAAACAAAAATAAACTTTTGATATATTTTCCTTGTAGTAATAATCACCTGGTATTCAATGATCATTTGTGTTTCCCTTTCTTTCTCCTCTCTTTTCCACTCTTTTTCCTCTCTTTTAAAAAGGGCTTAAATTTTGTTCCAGACACTTAGATAGAAAGGTTGAATTTGTAATAAGTCTGGTTTTATAGGCTACTATCTAGTTAAAGTGGAATAGAACTTCTGTTTTAATAAAATGTTTAGATTAAAACTTACCATAAAGGTTTGAAACGGAACAATAGGGGAGTTATGGATTCTGTACATGGCATTGTGGGAGATTCTATAAGCTTTCTCACCAGTGTGTTTCAACAGTCATTTGAAAACTCATTTATTTGCCCTCAGCACTTCTCTGAGCAGTTTTGCCCTGCCAACCTCCCCACCCCATTTAAACATATATTCTACAACCACATAACCTACTCTCCTCTCTTGCAGTAACCTAACTACAATTATCTTTAACTGTTTAGTTTAACTATTTTGTTTGATTATATTAGGCCTGATGATATGGGCAGTTATTTTAATGACAACAAGAGGTATTGTAAGGGGAGAGGAGGAAGGAAGGAAGGGAAAAGGGAAAAGACATGAATTTATATAGGTACACATAGGATAGTTAAAATGACTATATTATTAAATGCATTAGCTATTGTAAGACTACAGTTAATAACTCATATGATTAGATCAATTTTACATTTCTATATCTGTTAATCTGAACACCCCTTTGAAGGTAACAATATGCAATATTACAACTACTGTCAAATTTCAATCATCTCATTTTGTAAACCTATAATGTTATCATATCAGATTTGATGTTGTTGTCTCTTTTGCTTTCTCTTTTCTGTCTCCATTTTCTCTTAAATAAAAAAATAAAAAATAAAAAAATAAATGTTTAGTTAAATTTTCTCTTAAATAAAAAAATAAATGTTTAGTTTAAGTCTTATTAAAACTTTGTTGAAACTCAGGTCCTGTCTACAGGTTGCTCTACCTGTTCCATTAGAATTCCAGTTGACTTGGTCATTAACTGTGCTTCCCCAATTGGACTAAGAACTCTGTGAGCAGACTCTCAATTCTTTTGAAATGCAGCAGATAACTATGTACAAATAGTTTGGTTCTTTTCACTGGCCTGTGGCTGAGAGTTTGACAGTTGCTAAATGACCTCTACCCTTACCACCTTGATCCTTACTTCTAAACCCACATGTACATATTTTATCATAGGGCATTCATAATATGATTTATGTTCAATTATACAGTATAATATCTTCTTTTGCATGAGAAGACATACCAAAGGAAAAGATTGATTAAAACACACAGGATGTGGTATTACTAACAGGAGTGTGGTTTTAGTCTGTGTAACTTACATGGGCTAAAACATTTTACTGGAATTCATTCTCAGTGAAAACAAAGCTTATTTCTGATTTAATAGAATCTTGCAAATGCAAACTGTTAAAGAATGGTATCAGAGAAAGATGACTCATTCATGGAAAGTACTATTTATGTATAGTCATTAGATATCCCAGGTGGATACTGACTTGCCTGAGGAAAATCTGTCCTTTCTGATATATTTTTCATTCATTATTTGGCCTATTAGTGGTTCTCTTTCTAAAATACAAGGAAAGAATATTGTGAAAGTTGTGAAGGACTTTTAAAGGGATGAAAAAGTTGCCTTCAAATCTCTTTTCCTCCTATCATTGTAAGTCTTTTAACAATGTTGTTTTAAAGTAGATGCACATGTATTCTGTGAAGAAAAAGCATGGCATTCTTTGATGCCGCGTCCTTCCTGCAGCTATTCGCTTCCTTAAGGAGAAGGAGGAAAAGGCTTTTCTGACTTGAAAGATTTGGATTTAGGGAGTCTGATTATTATGGAGCCTTTATCTTGCTCCTTCTTTCTGCCTGCATGGAGCACAAAGGAGTTTCTTTAGAAGTTGAGTAGGAAAATGACATTTCCCTTGGGTTGTCCTTGAGTTAAGAGCTGAAGACTTTAAATTTTCCGAATAACCTATGCAGCAGCACATGCAAAGAGCAGTTCCTGCCCTCACTTAAAAGTTCAAAGGCATGGGTCAGAAAGTGTGAGTAGCTTATGAAGATACTGAACCTGTACTAAGCTAAGTTTAAAGGTGGGCAAATATTAGGAGGCTGAGGTGAAAAGACTCAATAAAGGGCTTCGAACAAAGTTGACTAAAAATGAAATGATCTAGACAAGGTTAAAGAACAGAAGAGTTGAGTGGCAAGAAACACACTCAATGGTCACAAATCAAAGTGAAAAGAGGAACTGCTGAACAAGATGTGTTCTGATTTTTTTCACCCCTCAGGTGTTAAAAATGTAGATGTATCAATGGAAACAAAATAGTTTTAGAAGTCAAGGAGCAATTCTCAGTATAAGTGTAATTTGTATACTATTCAAGACTTTTTATTTTGTAAGAGGCATAGAAGGGTTTATTAGGCAAAAATTTAATTTGAAAAGTATACAGAAAGAAATAGAGTATGAGCTAAGAAAGAGAGGTGTCCTAATTTGAAGTCAGAATATTTATGTGTTTTTGGACGTGGCTTGATTGAGTATTTTGGCAGTCAATCTGAAGCAGCATGAGAGAGAGAGAGAGAGAGAGAGACATAAAGATTAGAGAGGCCTTTAGTGAGGGTGGGCACGGGAGAGTTTGATAGGGTTGCAGCAGCTCTCACCCGAGAATAAAGAAGTGGTACTACTTTTATCAGTTTTGGCTGGGGAAGGAGTTTGGGAGGTAGGCAAAATGACATATTAATAGCTGATTTGAAGGAGCATCTGCCTGTGTAAAATGGGAGAAGGAAAGATTTACTGGGGGCTGGGGGT